>VDFB02291581.1:0-46206 GCA_007258455.2 Sequoia sempervirens
TTAGAACATGCAAAAGCAAAACAGAATGCAGAGTAATACCTCTCCCCCTGTGGAGAAATCAACATTGCACCTCCTTCTGCTCCATTTTTGCTTCTAGAACCATCAAAATACATCTCCCAGAGTCCACTTTGCGATTGCAGCAGTTGGTTTGCACCTTTCTCTAGGTTTGGAATCTCTGCGTCAGGTTCAAAAATGACATAGTTACCCATACAAGCATCTCGAATGAGCTCCTCTGGACTGTCCAACACATTTTCAACCGCCCACTCATGCAATAGTACATCAGGAATAGCTTCTGCTTGAAGTTGTTGAGCGAAAGCCAGCTCATTGTCAGTAAAAGCAACACAATTTGCATTTGCAGCAGAAGGAGCAGCATTGATGGGACTTGGGTTATATGGCTCAATGTGATCCTTGGCCAACCTTTCAGATTTAATGGTAACCTTGGTTCCATATCTTGTTCTAAATAGCATATGTGACCAATTAGCTGACACATAACCACCTATCTTGGCTGTGAAGTCTCTTGATAAGCACAAGGAAAAGAAAGGTGGAAGGTCTATGGCACATATGTCTTGGGGAACTAAAAAATTAGGACAAGCATGAAGGGTAAGACTCAAATCCTTAATGATGCCCAATGTATTAACGGAGGTACCGTCCAATTGGATTACTCCTTTTTCTAAAGGCTGATACTTTAGCCCAAGCTTGTCAACAATCTGCTTTGGCATCACAGAGCTACTAGCTCCACTGTCTACCATACAGTTATGAACTAACTTATTACCAATAATAACTGACACATAAAAGGGAGGTGGCTTGACTTCTTTTCCTGCCTCTTTGCTAGGTTGCTTATCACTTCCCTGAGTATTATTTGTCAACATAGTCCTAACTTGACCTATTGGGGATTCATACTTATCAGACATTTTCAAACTTATCAAGGCTAATTGTAACATATCTTTTTGACCTGGGATGACTAATGAATCCCACATAGACATCGTTACATTTGTTCTTTTCATACTATCAAGAATGTTAAAAGGTACAGCTGGGTTTACTTTATTATGTACCTTTACGCCAGTGTGATCAACTTGTAAGCGTGGTTGCTCCTTCAGTGGGAGTTGTTGATTTCCTTGCAAACCACTAGTCACTTGAGATGCAGATGGTTCAACAACTGATGCCTTTCCTTTGTTAGTTGCATGATCAAGCTAAAATGCTCTCTTTTTCACCCTAGTGTTAGCTGCGACTGAGGGATTGTCCACATTCAACCCACAAAATTCTTCACCTTTCCAGTTGAGTAGGGTAGCATCATTTGCAAACTAATCCTAGTGTTGTGGAGATGGCTCATTAAATGCACTCTACTGTGAACTGGAGGCATTCTGTACCATAAGTGCTTGATTGATGAGTCCATTT
Organism: Sequoia sempervirens; assembly: GCA_007258455.2. NCBI lineage: Eukaryota > Viridiplantae > Streptophyta > Pinopsida > Cupressales > Cupressaceae > Sequoia > Sequoia sempervirens. The sequence goes on from VDFB02291581.1 coordinate 1,396, forward strand.
AAGCAAGTGGCCTGATTGTGGGGCTAGTTGCAAGGGTAGCACCACTCATAATCAGTCGCTAAGCTGTTTTGAGTAGGAACCAGGTCCTTGACTACATTAACAGGTGTTGGAGCATAGGCTTGATAAGGCCTTGTATTCACATTTTGTCTTGGGCCTTGGTAATTTCCCTGGTAGGTTTGTTTATTCCCCTGATATGCTTGTTGTTGGCCTCGACTCTGCTGGTGATAAGGCCTACTATATGACTGCTACTTTTCTAAGCTTACAAGCTTGTTACCAAAAGACTGCAATAGACTTTTGATTTCCTGTAACTCATTTGGAGAACCGGAAGCAGCATTTCCTTGTGTTACAACAACTGGAACAACGGCTGGCAGCATTGGCACAACTGGTAGAGGTGTGAAAGGAGGTATTTGCAAAGGAATGTTTGCATGAATTTCAGGAAATATAGGCATTGGAGGCCTAGGAGCGAGTTTACCAGCATGTATTAAGCTGTTCTCAGCTTTGATTGCTATTTCAAAAGCATTTGGCAAAGACACTCCTCCCATTGATTGTATCATGACAGCTATATCGTTGTTCAAAGCCCTCAAAAAGTACAAAAATGCATACTTTGGAGGTGGCCTCACCATTGCAGGGATTCTATCCCAAGTTCTTTGAAATCTAAAGTTGAAATCGTTCATTTGTTCTTGTGGAGCCCTCTTAATTGTAGTTAATTTCTCCAATAGAGACAAGTTATCAGACCTATCCTGAAATTGCTTATGCAACTTGTCTCCAAATTCATCCCAAGTTGCAATTGAGCTGACTGGTAGGCTCCTATACCATTGGATAGCTCTTCCCTTTAGTGAAGCAGCTAGTAATCTCACTGCAACATCCTCTTGGGTTATGTGATGGACTCCGCATAACGAAGCCACATCTCTCATGTGTTCAATCAGAATAGTTTGGTCTTGCCCTGTAAAAATTGGCAGACTCTTCAAGGCTTCCATTGGGATGTCATTGTGTTGTGCCAAATTTAAGGGGCTGCCTCTATTGAAAGTGACAAAGGGTTGATTCCTTGGAGCGGCCATTGGAGGTAGCTGAATTGGATTTACTTGTATAGCAAAATGAGATCCCACTGGTGGAGTAGACTGAGTTCTTCTAGAATAGATAATTGTTGTTCCTCTTTTTTCTATTGCTCCGGTTTTTCTTCTTGGTGGTGACAACTGCAAATATTCGAAGGGACTTGAGTTGCCTCTTGTCTGAACTTTTCTCATTAATTGTAGAAGGCATTAATTTCTGGAGTTCTTCTTCTTTGTGGAGTCGCCAAGTATGCCAAATGACTTCTATAAAGTCTGGGAGTAGCTGGTTGCATACTAAACCAGCAATTGAATCTTAATTTTTGTCCCACCGGGCATGCCAGAAACTGTTGTCACCTAGAAATGCACCCTATGCGAAGTTATGAGAACTAAGTTTTTTGGTGAAACATGGGATCGTTTCAAGGCTGTGGGTCACCTAAAGTTGAAATTAACCTTCGGAGAAGGCCGGCTTCCTTTGGGTATCACCTAAACTAGCAATTCTGTGAAGGTAAAAAGAGAAGGAATGCATACAAATAATGAAACTAAATTGAACTATTCCTATGGTGATACACCGAGTTAATAAGAAATCATGAAACAGACATAGGAAGGACATACACTGGAAAGCAACATACAACATTTTCACTTACTAACATAACCCCTTTAAACTCATGCACTATTCTTAACAGGCTTGCTCTACATGCATTTCTTAGGAAGGAAAGATGAATTTCACAACCTTAGGTATGAATACAGATTTTTTAGAAAAACACAGCTAAGAACTTGCATAGTCCAAAATATAGAAATGAGAGTAATACAAACATTAACAGTAGCTTCCCAGGTAAACTCTGTGTTATATTCCAGATTCCAGTTGAGTTACAAAACATATATTTAGTCAAGAAAGGATTGATAAAAAATCACTAACTCTTTTGAATGCATAATCCGAACTACTTACAAAAAGGTAAAAAATGCCTTATATACACCAGTGTGTCGGCCCCTTAGGGCTTACAAAAATATCAGGCTCAGAAAGATCTATCCTCAGATCTTTTTATTGAATTTAATGCTGCAGCGTGCGTGTCCTTACTGTGTGTGTCGGTGAAGAAAGGTTTCCTTTAGAGGAAACCTCTTGATCTTTTTGCAACCACTGCATTCACTTCCTGGTATCATGTCCCTCTTTAAATTCCCCTTAGTCGAGCTACTTTGAATGCTCCTGAGCTCATGTTGCTTTTCCTTCTGTTAATCACCTTCTCTTGGCACTTGGTTCTACTACCACGGCTTGCTTTGGCTTTCTCTGATTGATTGAGCCTACTCCATGTAGACTTTGTAGGCGGTCAAAAACTCCTTTAGTCATAATCGCATCTCAGCGAGACACTGAAAGTGTCTCACCGATGCGATTATGTGTCTCTGCAGCTATCAGCATATCATGGAACAGTCGGTGAGAGCTCATGGTGAGCTCATTTCATTTGGTAATCTCACTCTTCTCCTCTGAGCTCGAGCTCCTTCAGCTTTCGGTGAGACATCTATGTGTTGGCAAGAAACTACTCCGACGGCTAGAAGCTACACCGATATCTTTTATGTTAGGGAGACCCTTTGTTTGGTCGGTGAGACCTTTTGTTTTGTTGGATCTTTCTTCCTAAGCTGGTTCCCCTTCAGGCTCATTCTGCATCGGCAAGACCTTTTGCGTCGCTGAGACTTCACGGCGATCCCACAATCCTTCACCGAAAACATCTTCTACCAAGGCCTTTTGCTTTTCAAATATTGTCAGCGTGTCCCCTTGTTATCATCGAGACCATATGATGAAGGCCCATCTTATGCTGATCCTTTTGCTCCGGTATGACTCACTCCTTCGGCCAGACTACCTGTTTGTCGTCGGGACCCACGCCGAACTCCCCATTTTGCCCGAGCTCCCTTTTGTTTCGCTGAGACTTTAGACTGTCATCCAAACTTCATACCGAGCATCGGGCGCTACACCGACGTCAAACGTCGGTGAGACTTCATGCGTTTGACAAGACCTTATGCCGATATGACTTCATTGGTGGGACCGCTGGCTTTCGGTGAGACCTTAATCGTAGTCGGGACTTTATGGCGAAGGCATCTCCTCTTGGGGATCTCTTTGTTGTTGGCAGGGCATCGGAGTTGAGGAGACCTCTCTCCGTCTTGAATGCTATGCCAAAGGCTCCCAGTTGTCGGTGACACCACCGGTTCGCCAAGACCTTTTGCTGAAATAAATCTCACGCCAAAACCTTATTGTTGTCGGGGAGACTTCACTGGTCACCGAGACTCTCTCCAAATGCTTCATTATGTTGAAGGCCTTTTAAGTCAGGGAGACTTTGTGACTTCAGCGAGACCCTTTGGCGAAGCTCGCTCGCTTTGCCGATCCTTTTGATTTCAGCGAGACCTCTTTCGATCGGTAAGACCTCCTACCAAAACCAACACACATATGCCGAAGGGATCCTACTTTGCTTTGTTGGAGAGACCCGATGCATTCACTGAGACTTCTCTCTGAAGAAAGGAACTTCTACCGAAAAGAATATCCTCTTGTCACTGGGATGATGATCGATGTCTTGTCGATAGGGACCTGTAGGTGAATCCCACTCGCCGTGACACTCCTGGGGTCTTGGCGACTCTATCCTTAGAATATTTTCATGCCGAACCCGAACAAGGCGGGCTTCTTTACTGAGTTCCCTGTGGCCTAGCATCAGATTCATGACTTTTTCCCTAGGCCAAATGCTTGATTTGGCCTTCTCAAACCTGTTAAACGCAATTTGCCTTGCCTGATTAAGCCTGAGGGTGAAAATTAGGTAACAAAAACCATGGAATTTTAAAACCATTCAAGTGCTAAATCCATAAAATTATCATGATAGAACACAAAGGATAAATTTTTTTACAAGACTATCAATAAATCTAAAAGTCAAGTTCACTATTAAAATTTTATAGTGGATACAAGTCAACCATAACAAAACTTACCACATCCAAATAATTTAATGGCCTAGCTTAATGGAATATGTTTCACATTAAAAATTCAAGGATGAAACCTTGAAATCCTTAAAGTAATGTATAACTCTAATCACAACTGTAGTATTTAATTTTATAACTTGAACATGAAAACACTATCTATAAAAGTATGCAATGCAGAAATCTAGGATACACATCAATTTAGTTTCCATTTGACAAAATAAAGACCCACAAGTATGTGCTAAGGGTTCAATTAAATCCCAACCATGAAACACCGCCCCTATCCCCCTACCTAAGTAAGAAAAGCACATTCACTATAAGCTTTATCCAACATACCATTTGAAAGGCTTAGGAAAAATAAAATTTAATATCACCCTTAGGATTTAATCTTAAATAGGCTTATAAACCCTTGTTCAAATAATGTTCATTGTCATGAACAATATATGTCCAAGTTTTATTTATTGCATAGTTTAAACTCTCAAGACAAGGTTCAACACGTAAGAAAACACACATAAAACAACCAAAAATTGAAACCATAAAAAAGTCAAGAGAGAAACAATCACATTAACCACTACACGATTTCTCACAAAACCAAATATTTCAATCACCAACACTAACAAGTTTTATAATCGTAGAGAGAATACAAACTAGCTTCCAAAAAATTAGTCTTTATGTGACATAATATTCTAAATTAGAATTTCAACAATAAATAAACAACCAAGTGGTTCCTTTTAAGAGTAACTCTGAAGATCATGATTTTGAAAACACCTCAATTTCCATACCTAAAGTAATGAAGTATTTGGTATCTCTAGTCACCAACTCCTGATAACTTCATTCATATGTCCTTTTAGATTCAAAGATGTAGAGATACCCTTACCTATCTACTTTAAGCATGGAGCATGGATTACTCTGTGTCACACAAACCTTGGGAACAAGGGCATTGCCAATACTAATCAACGAAAAATCATTAGTCACAACACCAAAGGAAGGGGAATCATGATTGGAACAACACGTGATCAGGCACAATGGAGAGAATTTGGCATAGGTAAAGACACACCTCTCAAATCCTGCTAAATACCCACATAACTAGGGCATCTAGACACAAAAATAAAGAGTTGTTTGAACCAGACACAAGGGTTTGCAAAGGAGACAAGATCAACATTGTTGACATTTGTTGACCAATATTAATATGTTAATCATTATGACATGGTGATATTTAATTTTGAAATAAATGATTTAGATTAAACAGATGATTATTGATTTTGGCCTAATGAGCATTTTTAACATGTGTATAAAGTGAGAAACTGTGTGCAAATATGTAAAATGAAGAGAGGTTATTATCATGGTAAAAGTTAACAAAATTATGGTAGTGTTTAAATGTAGAGAATCATTTGCACACCACATGGATTTAATTTTATTTTTATTTGCATGTGTGTTTATTTGTCAAAAGTATTTTTATTAAATATTTTTTTGTATAGATAATAAAAATAATAATTTAATTTTAACTTATCATTACCTAATTTTTAGATAATTAACCTGACATTTTTTTGTTTTAAATTTAAAATATATATAACAAGAAAGCCAAAAACAAAAATTAGAGAAAGATGTGTGCATACCTAAAACAATTAATCACATTTTCTTTGATTGCACTTTTGCTAAAGAAATATGGAGAATTTTCTATGACAAACAAGATATATGGGGGAATAATGGACAACCCCTCCCTAAGAAAATTTTGTTTAATCATAACATAAAGATGGGGGAAATTGTTGCTCTATTCTGGTTATGTTTTTCTTTTAGTATTTTGTGGTTCATCTAGAAAGCAAGGAATGAAGATTGTTTTCAAGGCAAGAGGAGGATGCTTACTGAGTCTTTTAGAAGACTCACTTTTTACAGTATTGCTATGCAGGTTTATATCACCATGGTGTTGAGATTATGGATGCATAGTCCCTAAAGCTGCAGTCTTCAATGGAGGACCTTTGAGCCAGGAAAGATAATCAACCACAAAGAAAAGTGTTGCAACTAGGCATGCACAATAGAGATTCTATATTGATGATATGATATTGATATTTGATATTGGATATGTTACAAATGAACAAGATACCTGATTATATAGGCAAGAATGAAAACCTAAGATGTATGAAATGTTGCCATGTGTCTTGATCTAACAACATGTGACAACATGTGAACCCTATCTAGATGATTATTAAATGTTGAGATAAGTTCTAGAAGGACATTTCATCTTCTAGAAGGAATCTTATCCCACCGAACATGGAGGGAATATTTTATTTATTAAATGATTTATCTAATAATGCAACTAGGACTTGGTTAATTAAAATGCAAGACCTAATTTGCTTGTACTGAGTGTAATAATTAATTAATTACACTAACACCCCGTCAAGTTTAACTACGGAGGAAAATACATGGTATGCAGAGGGTATTTGGTGACTCTGGGACATGTTAGGTACCCATGTACATGAAAAGATGCAAAAATCTCCCACAACCGGAGAAAAGGGGAAAACCCAGTGGGAACAAAACCCCTCTACAAAAAAGGAGATGACAATGCAAAAAAAAAAGAAAGGATGGGGAGGATGGAGGACTCCCAAATACCCCCCAGGACACAAAATCCATCCCACATGGGTTACCATTCGAAGCCCCCACTTAAGGAGGAAGAGAGAGAGAGCAATGCTTCCCTACTAGAAGATGGAGTCACTGCAAGATGGTGAGGTGAAATAAGAAAAGAACATGATCCAATGTGACAAACAACTTGTCTGCAGCTTTGAAGAAACAAAAACAATTACAAGTCTTGGAGATGCTTCCCATTTAGGATGAGGAGGTGGAAGGAAGAAGGATGAAGGTGGATGTCAATAGATGTCTGAGCGCTACTCAAATGTCTCCTTTCTTGATGAAGAAGGTGCCACAATCATCAGAGAGCGACAAGCCGGGGATGATCACCTTCGGCTGATGGGCAATGTCAAGACAAAGATGTGATGGATATGATGGATGTGATAAAGACTTGATATCCCCCTCTGAATGAAGTGTCCTCAAAACCACTGAAAGAAGTCTGAAGAAAATCCAATGGTAGATGTTGAAGAAACCTCAAGTCCTGAATGGAATGACAGGGAAGAAGTCTCAGATATGAAATATCTGAATAGAGGAGTGATACCCCCTCAAGAATGTCCTCCAAACCTATAGAAGTAGCCAAGTCAGTGATACCAGAAGTGAAGCCATCCTGTGATCTCAAGTCTGGAAAACTGAAGGTGTCCTGATGAATGATGATAGTGGAAGCCTCAATCAATGATTTTGGACAAAAAAATCACTGAATGTGAAGGGATACCAACTGTCTCTGATGAAGAAGAAGCATTGAAAGGAACCTTGTCAACCTCTTCGGAAAGATCAAGGCAATCAACCTCCTGCACAACAATATCATCATGGGGAGCTTGATCTGAAGCATGACATTCTGAATCATGACCATCGGGGAATGGTGGAGTGTTTGAATCTCCATATATCTCCCAAAGCTTAATCCAAAGGATATGAGGACAATCACAATGATCAATACAACTCAAAACATCACAATCAACTTGCATCTCAATGATCTCCAAAACAGCGTATCTGCTGCAACTCAAAGCAAGTTCATGAATACCTTCACTTGGACGAGGAAATATACCATACAGATGAGGCAACAAATCAACTATCTCGCCATTGCAGATAGTTACCCTTGTGCAACATAGTCAAAGGAGAAGAATAATATGCAAGCCCCATAATGAAATTTCTCCACAAAAACTACAAAGACACTGACCTTCAATAGAAAAGAGAAGCTTCCAAAGATGATGTACAACTGGAGTGAGGCAGCCTGGATCAAAAAAACTTTTCCCAAGCTTCAAGATGTCCAGGTTATTGAACAAATGCACCAAACTAAAAAAATCAATGCAAGAGTACCTAGAGCTAAAAATCGATCAAGGGGCTGGACTAATGAAAAAAAACTCTAAATCACCTTCCTGATGTCATTGGAATCAATGAAATCCGATAAACGGTTGAGAAGATATGCAGCTTTGAGTCCATATTAGGGTTTTGTCTTCAGTTGAATGTAGAATTTTATGCAAGAAAATTTTCATAGAATAGATGTCACCATTGGAAAGAACGCAAAATTCCCTTTCGGATGGTATATCGTTTTCCAAATTTTGATATCCTAGGTAAAAGTTGTGATAAAAAAAAGGCCTATAGGAGGCACTTCGCAGGCTAAATTGGTGCAAAAATTAAGCACCTCGAGCAAAAAATATCGGCCCTCGGTCGTTAATATGACCGCGGGGCTTATTGTGGCAAAAAAAAAGAAGCACCATCGGATAGGTGGCAACGGGGCTGAGATGTAGGGCAGAGCCACTAGTGAGAAGAGCACCGCCGGTGGTGGATAACCACCAGCACCGGTGGAATAACCCGGATAGTCGGTAGGAGGAAGAGAACCGACCGGCAAGAAATTTCGGTCGACGTGGATGAAGCAATCACCAGCAAGATGAACAGGCCCGATGATGGATGCCGGTAGACAAATCACCGACGGCTGGAATGGTAGATGGAGAGAAGACTCTGGTGAAAGTTGATTGAGACGGTCGGTGGGGTCGGCCCCCAAATGGGCTGACAAATGTACCTTGTTCTGTCCAAAAGTACTCCACTGTGCAGGATTTGAATGTGGCCGACGACGAATATGGCTGCAAATTTTTATGAATGTCGACAAACCAAAGAAATTGATTTTTTAATATTGCAAATTGCAATTAAAAAATCAAAAAATATTTGATGAAAACTTTCCAAAGAATTCCAACAGGTATAAAAATATATGTGCAAAATATATGTCGATGGACGATAGATGATGCAGGACCCTCCCCATTCGGCCAGACCTCATGGCAAATGTAAAACTTTGACTCTGATGATGACTTGGTGAACAACTGTCGGGGAGACTTTCCTCTGTCGGTAGGACATCATGGTGGGTTCCATTAGTCACACCGAAGGTTTACAACCATCAACGATACAATCGCTTGTTGGTAAGACATTACACCGACCCCTTCCATTCCTCCTGAACTCAAACCTTGTGTCGGAGAGACTCCCACTGGTTGGCAAGACGTCACGGCGAAAGCACCCATGTCGGGGAGACCCTTCATTATCGGTGAGACCTCTTAGCGAAAACAAACCACCTCCCCGAGCTCAACATTTCCTTCGGTGAGATGCTGGCAAGTCGGGGAGACCTCATGTCAAAGTCCTATCATTATATCACTGTGCTCCTCTATCGGCGAGACACCCATGTGTCGGTAAGACCTCACGCCAAAGGCATTCCATTTTCCCCGAGCTTCGATCATCTTTTAATGAGACTCCATCCCTTCGGTGAGACATTACCCCGATGTTAAACTCTCTTGGTGAGCTTGCTTTATCTCAGCAAGACCCTACCTGGTCGATGAGACCTCATATCGAGCTCAAAACTTTTGCCGAGACCTCTGCTTGATCGCCGAGACATCAAGGCAAACTCCTTTCTTTTTCCAAGAGCGTACCTCATTTCGGGGAGACATCGCTTGGTCGGTGAGACCCTATGGCGAAGGCTTCAACTCTTAGCGAGCTCAGACCACTCTTTCGGTCAGGCATCGGTCAATGGAACCTCCGTTCATTGAGACTGTACCTCCTCAGGCAGACCCTTCATCGAAGGAAAAACTTTATGCTGAGAGCTCCCTAGTGAACCACTATCGGCATGACCCTTGCTAGTTGCCGAGACATCACATCGAGAGCCCCAACTTTCGCTAAGACCCTCCATTTTGGCAGGACCCTATACTTTCGCCGATACATCATGGTGACTTTAGTTTCCTTTGCCCTGAGCTCACATCCTTTCGCGTCGGGGAGACCACCTTCAGTCGATGAGACCTCTTGCTGAGCTTGTTTCCTTTTCCAAGACCACTTCACCTCGGCGAGACCTCACCCCGACGGTGAAACCTTATAGCGAAGCCCCCCATACCATCGTCGAGAGCTTGGCATATTGTCCAGACCTCACGCCGGAGCTATCATCTCTCGGCGAGGGCTCATATCAGTCAGGAAGACTTCACTTGATCGGTGGGACTTCATACCGAGACCAAGCCTACTTCGACGAACTTAAATCTCTCGGCAAGCCTCCTTGCGTCGGCAAGACTTCTCCCCGAAGGCACAACCTTATAAAGAGCTTCCCGATGAACAAGCATTGGCATGAACCCTTTCAAGCGGAGATACATGAAGAAGACTCTTGGAGACGAAAGTCTACGGTGGCTGGTTTATTCAACTACATGAGATGTCTTTGCTAGTCGGCAGGAATAAGTCTTTTACGACTCCCTCTCCCGATGAGTTTGTGCCCAAAGCCGATGAAATGCTCCAAATGAACTCCTTGTGAAATGGCATCAGATGCATGACCTAACCCTCGATGCAAATGTCCCATTTGGCCCTTATGAACATATGAAACATAACTTATCCTGCCTGATTGAGCCCGAAAGTGAAAATTGGGCAACATTTTCAAGCGACCTCACAGATGTTTGCACTGCTAAACATGGAAACCGATGAAAGCCAAAACTTGTTTTGTTAGACATGGAGTCCTCAAAGGTTAACTTAAAGCGTCGGCCTTGATGTGGTTGCAACTCACTTTGGATTCCATGAAGCTGATTGGGACATTTAAAACCTACGAAATAGGAGAAACTAAAAGAGAACCATATACCGTGTTGGAACAATACTTATTGAAAGCATAAAACCTAACCAAATATGTACAATAGAGGAACTCGTTAGACTTGAAAACAGGGTTTGAGGTGTATCCCATTGAATGGGATAGGAAGCACCTCACCTTCAGTTATGGCCAATTGATAAGCATTGTGTTCTTTGCAGTCTTTGATAAAAAAAATGGACACGTCCACATGTTGTCAAACTTTGTGTGATGGCCCAGCTTGCTTTTTAGAGCATCCCATTTGAGAACAATATCATCTTCCTTAAAGATTTTGGCTGTAGATTTCTTATAAAATGTTCTCTTTGTTTGGCGTTGATGATACTCCAAAGCTTTCATTGCTTTATCTCTTGATTCTTCGAGCTCCATGAGCTCTGCATATCTCACGGACATTGGGTCCTGTTCCTCAAACATCTCCAACTAGTGAACAATGTCTAGAGCTGGAAGCTCCATAGATAGAGGTAATCTGGCCTCTTTTCCATAAACTAACATGTATGGTGAATTACCAATAGACCTCTTAGGAGTCACTCTGTCTGCCCAAAGTGCATACTTTAAGTTAATTGTCAGGTCCTTTGATTATCCTCCATTGTTCTTTTAATAATCCTGATGAGATTCTTATTTGTGCTTTCAGCTAAACCATTACCCTGAGGGTAATAATTTGAGGATGTATTCAAATAAATGCCATATTTAACAACCCAATCAGTTAATCTTAATCCCACAAATGCAAGAGCGTTATCAGATATGATAGAGTCAGGAACTCCGAATCTGGTTACTATATCCTCATAAAAGCTCAAAACTGAAGATTCTTTTGATTCTTTCAAAGCCACCGCTTCTATCCACCATGTGAAATAGTCTGTAGCAGTAAGCACCCACTTATGACCAGTACTAGATGGTGGATTAATTGGTCCGATAAAGTCAATGCCCCATCTCATAAAGGGTTGCTCCACTTGAATTGGATGTAGAGGCATAGCAAGCAACTTTTCTTTTCCTGCAAATAAAGCACGTTTGATACACTTTCTTGACCATGTATATGCATCTTTAAACAAGCTGGGCCAGTAGTAACCAGCTCTCATGATTTTCCAAGCAGTAGTTCTTGGAGCGAAATGACCTCCTGCAGCTCCATCATGAAACTCATGAAGTATCTTCTCAACTTGATCACTGTGAATACATCTTAATAGAACACTATCTACAAGCACATATAGTATAGACTGCAGTCTGAAGTATTTTCGTTTAGCTCTATCTAAACCTGGTGGACACTCACCAGTCTATAAAAAATGGGTCATGTCTTGAGCCCAATTTGTTGTTATCAGAGGCATATCATCCTGGGTATTCTGGGGTTCATTTGCATTAACAAAAATAGTATCTTGTTCTAAGTCATTTTCACTGCTTGACCCTAAAGCAAGCTATTCACAAAGACCTTTACCTCTAACCAACTTGGTGATCTTGATATCCACATCATATTCCATAACCTTAGTGACCCACCCTGCTCTTTTATCATTCAAATCTTTGTTCAATGGAAATTCTTTCACACTTGGGTGTGCAATCGAAACATGAATTTTGTTGTTTGAAACTAGAGGTTTAAACTTCTTTAGGCTTTTGATCACAACAATAACATGCTTGTCAACAAATGTATATTTTTGTTCATAATCAACAAGTCCCCGACTAAAGAAAGCTATTGGTTGCTCTAAATTATCACTGTTTTTCTGAACCAGCATAGCAGAAAGTGAACTAACACTACCAAAAGCATATAAGAAGAAGTCTTTAGAGAAATCTGGATTTACCAGTGTTGAAGCTGATGCTAAAGCTTCCTTGATCTCTTCAAAACTATGTTTTGCTTCTCCAGTCCAGCTAAAAATTGCATTCTTTTTAAGCATGGCAGTCAAGGGTTGTAGTAAATTTGCAACATCAGGAATGAATCTTCTTTAAAAGTTGATCCTCCCTAAAAATCTCTGCAATCCTTTCTTGTGATTGGGTAATGGTAGTTCAAGTATGGCTTTAACTCTTTGAGGGTCAATGGTAACTCCATCTTTTGACACTATGTGACCTAACAACTTACCTTTATGAATTGCAAAAATACTCTTTGTCGGATTGAGAGATATTCCATACTCTACATTTTTTGAAAACTTGATTGAGATGCGAAAAATGTTCATCTGCATTTTTTGAATATACAGTTATGTCTTCTAAGTAAACCAACAGAAATTTCTGAATTAAATTTTGAAACGCCATATCCATGGCACGTTGAAAGGTGGCACCGGCATTAGATAAACCAAAAGGCATTCTCTTGTAGGCCATAGTGCCCCATTTTGTTGTAAATGTTGTTTTATACTGATCCTCCTCTTTGACAAGAATCTGGTTATAACCAAAATAACCATCCAGAAGAGAAAACCTTTATGATCCAACAACAGCTTGAAGAATTTGTTCCATAGAGGGTAAGGGCTAATGATCTTTCAGAGATGCTCTGTTAAGGTCTCTAAAATCTACACATAATCTTATTTCACTGCTCTTTTTTCTAACTGGAATGAAGTTAGACACCTAGGATGTGTGTTTAATTGGAAACACAATACCCCCCTCTACTAGCTTGGTTAGCTCTTTGATCATTAAAGGTTCAAGCTTAGGGTTCAATGGTCTCTATTTTTGTTTAACAGGCTTGACACCAGGTTCTAACTCAATTGTATGTTGTGCAATATGAGGATCAAACCCTCTTAAATCAAAATATTTCCAAGCAAAAACATCATGATACTCTTGGCATAAAACAATGAAAGCCTTCTTATCTTCAGGTGAATTGATTTTGCCCAATTTGAGAAGCTTACCCTTAAAGATTTCAACTTCCTCATAATAATCTTCTTTCACTTGGATGTCAACTTTATTCTTCTTAAGTTGATCATCAAAATTAAATATGGATTCTAAGGTAACCAGCCCTTTGGGAAGCTTATTGTTCTTCAGCTGTATCACTTGATCATCATACTGTTGTTTGATCTTTTCCAAGTTTACTATAGAAAATTGATCCTCTTGGAGTAGAAAAGTTAAAATTTGTTCATCACTTTCAAATACCTACCAGTGAATGTTGTTATCAGGAATTGATAGCCTGATAACCACCTTGACATATTGTTGTATTTTATCCTTCTTAACATCACCTGGGATATCAAACTGTGCTCCAAATGCTACAAGTCTATCAGCATACTTATTCTGATTTCGTGGAACAAAAATCAGATTGAAGGCATTAAATTCTTCAATTATATTCTATACTCTGTTTCTGTAAGACTTCAAAGCATCATTCCTGAAAACATTCAGCCCCCTGATCTGATTAACTATCAGTTCACTATCCCCATAGACCTTCAAACAATCAATTCCTCTTTTCCTTGCCCATTCAAGGCCTTGGATAAGTCCTTCATACTTAGCATTGTTGTTAGAACATGCAAAAGCAAAATGAAAAGCTTAAAAGTACTTATCACCCTATGGAGAAATCAACATTGCACCTCCACCTGCTCCATTCTTGCTCCTGGAACCATCAAAGAACATTTCCCAAAGTCCACTTTGTTGTTGCAACAATTGTTTTGAATCCTTTTCAAGGTTTGGAATCTCTGCATCAGGTTCAAGCATCACATAATTACCCATACCAGCATCTTGATTAAGATCTACAGGACTGTCCCACACGTTTTCAGCTACCCACTCATGTAGAAGCACATTAGGAACAGCTTCTAATTGAAGTTCTTGAGCATCAGCTAGCTCACTGTCAGTACAAACGACACAATTTGTAACTGCAGCAATAGGAACAACATTGATGGGACTTGGGTTATATGGCTCAATGTGATCTTTAGCCAGCCTCTCAGATTTAATAGTGACTTTGGTTCCATATCTAGTTCTAAACAACATATGCGACTAGTCAGCTGAAACATAACCACCTATCTTAGCTGTAAAGTCTCTTAATAGGCACAATGAAAAGAAAGGTGAAAGGTCTATGACACATACATCCTGAGGAACTGATAAATTCAGACAAGCATGAAGAGTAAGACTCAAATCTTTAATGATGCCCAATGTATTGATAGAAGGGTGAAGCCACAATAGTGGTTTACAATTAAAGTGAGGAAGAAAAACTCACAAAAAATGAATGCATAACAAAAAATTTGATTTTAGTGGTTCGTACGAACCTATTGGTTCGACCGAACCCATTAGGGGTTCGCTAGAACCTGGGTTCGGCCGAACCCTTTAAATTCTTTCAACCAAAAAAGCCAACAAAACCCCTTATAGAAGGGGGTTCGAATGAACCCTGATTCGGTGAACCCCTAGGGGTTAGCTCGAACCTAATTAGTGGTTGGTTGAACCCCCTATTCTCATCCCCTAAAACACAAAAAACTAAGATTTTTGGCGCCAGGCTTTCGGGTTGAGGGATGAAAATGGAGGAATATTCACAAATCCAACTGGAATCAGGTAGTCCTTTAGAACAAGCTATCCAATGAATATAATTTTAGTATGTTTTGGTTTTATTATGTATTTGTTTTTTTAGTTTTATTAAACATAGTTTTTTCATCAAAAATGAAGGTCACTGTTCTGCACATGTGGAAAAATAGCAGATTATCAAAAAAAAAAAAAATATGAGTGCACGGATATTGAAGTCCTTGATCAACAAAAAGAAAATTTGAATTTGATATATACAAAAAAGTTATAAATTTATATGGTGGCGCTATGTGAATTGTAATTGGTTTGACTTTGAAACTTGATTAAAGAAAAAATATTCAATAAAATTGTCTAACCAAGTGGAAGCACTAGATATCGGAGTTACAAATCTAAATTCAAAAGAATTAGAATTTTATCCTTCATGGAAAAAAAGTTATGTGTTATCAATGTGCATCACTTTTTAAAAATGTTGTTTTAAAAAGCGGGTTTTCGTGGGAGATGGAAAAAGAAGTGCAATTTGATTCCAAAATTTTGAAAAAAATATTTTAAAATCTACAGACAAAATGTGACGAGACTCTAGTTTGCATCATCTTCAAATTATTCACGGTTTAGCCGCTATAGGTGCCCGAATGTGAAGATTTAGTTAAAAATAATAATTTCAGTGTCCAGTTTGGCCAAAAATTGTAAACCACTATTGTGGGATCACCCAAAAGTACCATCCAATTGAATCACTCCTTTTTCTAAAAGCTGATACTTTAGTCCAAGCTTGTCAGCAATCTGCTTTGGCATCACAGAACTACTAGCTCCGTTGTCTACCATACAGTTATGAACTAACTTATCACCTATGATTATTGACACATAAAATGGAGGCAGTTTAACTTCTTTTCCTATCTCTTTGCTAGGTTGTTTATCATTTCCCTGAGAATTGTTTATTAACACAACTCTAGCTTGACCTACTAGAGACTTGGACTGATCAGACACTTTAAAATTTGACAAAGCAGAGTGTAACATATCTTTTTGACCTAGGATAGCTAATGAATCCCATATAGACATTGTTACATTTGTCTTTTTCATACTATCAAGAATATTATAGGGTACAGTTGGGTTTACTTTATAATGTACATTTATGCCAGTGTGATCAGCTTGCAAATGTGGTTGCTCCTTGACCGGGAGTTGTTGATTTCTCTGCCAAACAGGAGTCACTTGAGATGTAGATGGTTCTGCAGCTGCTACCTTTCCTTTGTCAATTGCTTGATCAAGCTCAAAGGCTCTTTTCTTTGCCCTCATGTTAGCTGCAACCAGAGAATTATCTACATTCAATCCACAGAATTCTTCACCTGCCAGTTAAGTAGGGTAGCTTCACTGGTAGGCTGCTCCTGATGTTGTAAAGATGCATCATTGAATTCATTCTGCTATGAACTTAAGGCATTATGTACCATAAGTGTCTAACTAATGAGTCCATTTGAGCAAGTGGCTTGACTATGAGGCTGGTTACAAGGGTAGCAACACTCATAATCTGCTGCTAAGTTGTTTTGAGTAGGGACAAGATCCTTAACTGCACTAACAGGTGCTGGAGCATAAGCCTGAAAAGGTCTAGTATTTACCCCCTATCTCGGGCCCTAGTAATTGCCTTGATAAGCTTGCCTATTACCTTGGTATTGCTGTTGCTGACCTGAATTCTACTGCTGATAAGATCTGTTATATGATTGTTGCTTTTCCAAGCTCCCAAGCTTATTACCAAAAGTTTGTAATAAACTTTGGATCTCCTACAGCTCATTTGAAGAACTTGAAATAGCAGCTTCTTGTGTTGCAGCAGTGGGAACCGCAGGTGGCAAAGGTGTAAAAGGTGGTATCTACAAAGGGATATTCGAATGAATCTCTGAAAATATAGGCATTGGTGGCCTAAGAGCAAGTTTACCAGCCTGTATTAGGTTGTTTTCAGCTCTGATTGCTATTTCAAAAGCATCCGACGAAGACACTCCTCCCATTGACTGTATTAAAACTGAAATGTCGCTATTTATAGCTCTAAGATAATACAGGAAGGCATATTCAGGTGAAGGCCTCACCGTTGCAGGGATTCTATCCCAGGTTCTTTGAAATTTGAAATTGAAATCATTCATCTACTCCTGATGGGCCCTCTGAATCATGGTTAATTGTTCCAATAAAGATAAATTATCAGACTTGTCCTGAAATTGTTTAAGCAACTTGTCTCCAAATTCGTCCCAAGTTGCAATTGAGCTGACTGCTAAGCCCTTGTACCATTGCACGGCTCTTCCTTTCAGTGAAGTAGCTAATAATGTCACAGCAACATCCTCTTGAGTTATGTGATGGACTCCACATAACGAAGCCACATCACACATATGTTCAATTGGAGTAGTCTGATCTTCCCCAGTGAAATTTGGTAGACTTTTCAAGGCTGCCATTGGAATATCATTATGCTATGCCAAATTTAAGGGACTCCCTCCATTAAAAGCAACAAATGGTTGATTCCTTAGAGCAGCCATTGGAGGTGGCTGAGATGGATTTACTGACACTCTAGGTGAAACGAAAGACGGGACAGTAATATGGAATCTTACGAATGGAGGAGTAGACTTGGCTCTTCTAGCATAAGAAAATGTTGTTCCTGGCCTTTTTGTTGCTCTGCCTTGTCTTCTTGGTGGTGACAGCTGCAAATACTCGAAAGGAACTAAGCTGCTCCTTGTATGAACTCTTCTCATAAACTGTAGAAGGCGTTGATTCTAAAGTTCTTTCTCTCTATGGAGTCACCAAGTATGCACAAATGACTTCTATAAAGTCTAGAACTCGCTGGTTGCATACTAAACCAATAGTATAATGTGGAACTTGTCCCACCGGGCATGCCAGAAACATTTATCAACCTGGATTTGCATTCTGTAGAATATAAACTAAAAAATTCAGTGTAACATGGGAAGACCTCTAAAACCGTGGGTCACTTATAGGCAGAGGTCAACCTCCAGAGAAGGTCAGCTTCCTTTGGTGTCACCTACCTACTGATTCTGTAAAGGGAAAGGGAGGAGGAATGCATAAAAATAAAATTAACACTATGGTGATGCACCGAACTGACAGGAATCATGAAATAAAATAGATGAACATACACTAGAAAAATAATGATAGTTACTTTATTTACTCAACATGAACTTCGTGAACTTATGCATCATTCTTGAAAGGGCTTAATCTGCATATACACTTTAAGAAGGAAAGATGAATTTCACAACTTTAAAGTTCGAATGCAGATTGAGAAAACACAGTTCAAAAAATCACATAATCTAGAAGAACATGAAAGTAGCATGAACATTAACAGTGGTTTCGAAGGTAATCTCTGTATTTTATATTCAGAATTCCAGATGAGTTACAAAGCATACATCAGCTGAGAAAGGATTTGAGAAAAATCACTAACTCTTTAGAATGCATAATCTGAACCCCTTTACAAAGAGGGAAAAATGCCTTATATACAAAAGATGTCAGCCCCTTAGGGCCTACAAAAATATTAGTCTTCAGAAAGATCTACCCCTAGATCTTTTCGAATGAAATGAATTTTGCATTCAATGTGTAACCTCATTGTCCATGTAGGTGTGAAAGATCGCCCTTAGGAGAACCCTTCTGATCTTTTGCAGCATTAACTTCTAGTCCTCGTGGCCATCTTCAAATCTTCCCAGTAGAGCTGCTTCCTTTCTGAGCGTTACCATAAATGTTGATCAACTCTTGCCAGTTGACATCCCAATTGTCCCTGTGATCCCCGCCTTTCTGTTGCTTGATGACACCTTCTGGATATCAATCTGATTCATCGCTTTATTCTCAGAGTAGCTACACATTGCTTATGCTCTGTCAATCTCGTCCCCAGGGGGGAGTCAGGTAGTCAAACGGCTCATGGTGCATCCTTAGCTCCCATCTGATTGGTCGAACTCGTGCCCCATAGATTCCAGACGGTCAAAGATCGCTTCATCAGAATCGCATGTCGATGAGACACTAATCGTCTCTCCCCGATGCGAGCACACCTCGTAGCAACTATCGGCAGGACATGCGACAGTCGGCAAGAGTTCATAGCGAGCTCAAAAGTCATATCGATATTGCCATTTCACTTTCTAGTCATCCGCATTCGGCAAGAGCTCCTTTAGTCTATAGGAGGTCATACCGATCTTCGTGAGTTATACCGCTACACAAGATGTCGCCGAGACCACCACTATCGGGAAAACATCATAGCGAACACAAAACACTTTCCTCGAGCTCAATCATCCTTCCTTTGACAAGACACTGGCAAGTCGGGAAGACCTCTTGCCGAAGTCCTCTTGTTTCGGCGGGATCCTACCTTCCTGTTCACAACAGTTGGCGAGACTATCGAGTCGGGGAAACTTCTCCCCAACTTCAAAATATTATACCAAAGGAACCCCTTCGTTGGAAAGACCCTCCTCATTCGGCCAGACCTCATAGCGAATGTAAAACTTTGACTCCAATGACTGCCTGTTGAACAACTGTCGGGGAGACTTTCCTCTGTCGGCAGGACATCATGGCGGGTTCCATTAGTCACACCGAAGGTTTACAACCATCGGCAAGACCATCACTTGTTGGTAAGACATTACACCGACCCCTTCCATTCCTCCCTAGCTCAAACCTTGTGTCGGTGAGACTCCCACTAGTCGGCAAGATGTCACGGTGAAAGCACCCATGTCGGGGAGACCCTTCATTATCAGTGAGACCTCTTAGCGAAAACAAACCACCTCCTTGAGCTCAACATTTCCTTCGGTGAGATGCTGGCAAGTCGGGGAGACCTCATGCCGAATTCCTATCATTATATCATTGTGCTCCTCTGTCAGCTAGACACCCATGTGTCGGTAAGACCTCACACCGAAGGCATTTCGTTTTCCCCGAGCTCTGATCGTCTTTCGATGAGACTCCATCCCTTCGGCGAGACATTGCCCTGATGTTAAACTCTCTTGGTGAGCTTTCTTTATCTTGGCAAGACCCTACTTGGTCGGCGAGACCTCATATTGAGCTCAAAACTTTCGCCAAGACCTCTGCTTGATCACCGAGACATCAAGGCGAACTCCTTTCGCCGAGAGCGTACCTCATTTCAGGGAGACGTTGCTTGGTCGGTGAGACCCTATGGCGAAGGCTTCAACTCCTGGCGAGCTTAGACCACTCTTTCGGTTAGGCATCGGTCGATGGCACCTCCGTTCGTTGAGACCCCACCTCCTCGGGCAAACCCTTCGCCGAAGGAAAAACTTTATGGCGAGAGCTCCTTGGTGAACCACTGTCGGCATGACCCTTGCTAGTCGCCGAGACATCACAGTGAGAGCCCCAACTTTTTCCAAGACCCTCCATTTTAGCAAGACCCTATACTTTTTCCGAGACATCATGGCGACTTTACTTTCCTTTGCCCCAAGCTCACATCCTTTCGCGTCGGGGAGACCACCTTTGGTCGGTGAGATCTCTCGCCAAGCTTGTTTCCTTCACCAAGACCACTTCACCTCGGCGAGACCTCACCCCGACGGTGAAACCTTGCAGCAAAGCCCCCTATATCATTGCCAAGAGCTTGGCCTGTCGGCCAGACCTCACGTCGGAGCTATCATCTCTCGGCAAGGGCTTATATCAGTCGGGAAGACTTCACTTGATCGGTGACACTTCATACCGAGACTAAGCCTACTTCGGCGAACTTAAATCTCTCGGCAAGCCTCCTCACATCGGCAAGACTTCTCCCCGAAGGCACAACCTTATGTCAAGAGCTCCCCAATGAACAACTGTCAGCATGACCCCTTTTCAAGCGGAGAGATACATGAAGACTCTTGGTGACCCGAAAGTCCTAGCGACTGGTTTATTCAACCACATAGGACGTACTGCTAGTTGGCAAGACAACAGGAAGGTCTTGCCGACCTCCCTCTCTGATGATTTTTGTGCCAAAACTGATGAGGCATACCTTTCAAATGAACTCCTTATGAAATGGCATCAGATGCATGACCTAACCCTCGATGCAAATGTCCCATTTAGCCCTTATGAACATCTGAAACATAACTTATCCTGCCTAATTGAGCCCGAAAGTGAAAATTGGGCAACAAATGTTTCACTAGACAAGCTCTGATACCATGTTGAGATTATGGGTGCACAATCCCTGAAGCTGCAATCTTCAATGGAGGAACTTTGAGCCAGGAAAGAAAATTAACCACAAAGAAAAGTGTTGCAACTAGGCATGCACAATAGAGATTCTATATTGATGATATAATATTGATATTGGATATTGGATATGTTACAAATGAACAAGATGCCTGATTATATAGGCAAGAATGAAAACCTAAGATGCATGAAATGTTGCCATGTGTCTTGATCTAACAACATGCGAACCCTATCTAGATGATTATTAAATGTTGAGATAAGTTCTAGAAGGATAACTCATCTTCTAGAAGGAATCTTATCCCACCAAACATGGAAGGGAATATTTCCCTATTTATTAAATGATTTATCTAATAATGCAACCTAGGACTTAATTAATTAAATGCAAGACCTAAGTTAACTTATGCTAGTGTAATAATTAATTAATTACACTAACACATGGCTCTCTCAAAGACAAACTTTGGAGTTGCTTGGGGAACAGACAGGTCACTATTGACATCATGGAGACAAGATATAGGCATATGTGGCCAGATGGGCATCCAGGTGTAGATGTTTTTATGAGAGCTCTTCATGCCTTTTGACAAGATCTTGCAGAGAGATAGTGCAAAAAGGCTGATAAGATGGGGCATCCAGGACAATTTACCAATGAGGAATTGCTACTGTAGAGGCACTGGTGGCCTTGAGTGGTGGCCAAGGGGCAACCTAGAATTCTCTGAGAACAGACATCTTTCATGTTTATATCCTTTTTTATCAGTATTTGATGTCTATAATTTTGTACAGTGGTCTAAATTGTAAATGGTTCTATATGTTTATATGATGTAACCTATAACATGTTGATACAAACCGGATGATGGATTCTATGTTGATCTCCTTTAGTGGAAGTTTATACGGATATTTTGTAAAGGGGTAGCCTAGGGGGGTTGTGGATGCAACTGGGCAATATTTGTTCTGGGGACTCTAGTTTTTTTGTAATGGGGGGCTCTTGTGGTTGGTGTTAACATGAACTCCCTATATCTTGATTTGTATTCTTTGCTCTTTCTATACTTAATACAAAAAAAATTAGAGAAAGAGTTTTAGAAAGGAAGGAAAGATGGATAAAGAGGAAGGTGAGTAAGAATAATACAAGAGAATTTTGAAGGAGGAAAAAAAAAAAAAAAGATTTCACTAAAGGATTTGGGGATCTTCATCAAGGTGTTTCATAAGCTATTCAGATTATTTTATTAAAGAATACGTGGTTTTCCATTAATCATTGATAATTTTTAGTTATAAAAAATATGCATGTTATTATATTAAAAAAAAAAATGAATAATTTGTAGAACAATAAACCTATGCTTGTATTCCCTTCAACATTGATTTTTCTTACAAAATCAATCACTAAATTACTTATCAATTTTTTTTAAATTGAATACATAATAGTTTTTATTCATTGAATTTTCTTACAAATTTAAAAAATAATATCCACTCTACCCTTGACCAAATCACATTTTGAATTCTAACTCCATGACTATTATTTATATTAACCAATGGACTATTTAACATAAATATATATAGAGAGAGTAAAGGAAAAAGAAAACATGATTTATGCAATAGAAGGTGTGATTAGAAAATTTCCTGGCATGACAGTATTGTCTATTGATAATAAATCTAGTGTAAAGCCGCTTCCTTCCTACATGCCAAGAGAGGCTAAAATGTCCAGCCAAACATAAAGAATGGAGATTTTTTTTTATCAGCAGTTATAGTTGCAATGGCTGCTAGATTTGTAAGCATAGTTGGAAATGTTTATGCATCAAAAACTTTTAGATTTCAAAGGTTTAAAGCATAGAAATAACCAATTTGTAATGATATGCCCAGCCATCTCTTAAAGTCGTAAGGAAGTTTGATTACACCCAGCTATTGCATAATGGCCTTGAGACTTTTGGTCTAAGGTTACTAATGTCATGCCCACCCAATTCATAGTGACATTTTGATCAATTCAGCCATTGTAATGGTGATGATATACAAAAGAATATAATTATATAATCAGATATATGTGTGAATTACTCAAACAATAATTACTCTTACAGTAGTAGCAATAGTTGGTGTCCATGAAAATAAAAATTAGAAATTCAAAAAATAGTATTAAATTGGTCATAATTGATTAATAAGTTTGAATTGTGTTGTTTAATGTCACATCTCTTGTATGAAAATTCTGATATTTGATTAAACTAGTAATCATTAAAGTGAATCAATGTCAATTATGGATTGATTTTAATGAGTATGTTACATTATAATGGTATTAGATATTCTTAAAACTTCTTAAACACATTATAAAATATCTAAGATGCAGCCAAAAGTGTCAACTCAATGTGGATGGTTTTTTTTTATGTTCTTATGCATCATAGAATCCATCATAAATGACTCATACTACATTGTCATAAGATGTGTTTACAACATATTATACACACTACAAACACAAATGGCCAAAAGTGCCACCTCAAAATGAGATGCCCTTTTTTCATGTGAGAACAAAGTAATAAACAAATAAAACATAGTAAATAAGAAATATTAGGATGCAAGGTTGAGACACCTTTCGCAATGATCTTCTTTCTTTTTTATTGATCAAGTTAAAAGTCAAAACTAATCTATTTTCTACTTGCAAGTTAGCATTAATATAACTTTCCTTTTATTATCTATGATTGATATCATTATATATAGCCTTTTTGTTTATGGACCTTCAGCTAAATTATTTGAAACCAAAATTACAATCAAATGAACGTTTTGCTATGGCCCTCACCCATAAAAGAAAATTAGAGCATTGGTAACAAACAAAAAAGAATGAAATCCAAACTATACCATCATAAAGGCAAGACTAAAAATTGAACAAGGTTTAGAGAATAAATGAAATGATGATGCAGACAAGAAATTTCACTCTCACTGTCATAAATAACTTGATCACAAGTTCATATTACCACAAGCAAAACTTCGCCCAAAACTTGCAATAAACAACTAATTCTTTCTCCAATTTCTAAAATTCCACATTTTGCAGCCAATTCAAATTGCATTTATCAATTACCTCCAATTCAAGTTTAAACAAAACAAGGAAGCGAATTCAATTCAAACCAACATATCACTTCTATCAAAATCAAACTCCAAAGTTCAATTTTTAACTTTATCATTTTCTTAATCTACAAGAAAGTGCTTTCTTTCATTCTTTCTGTGCACTCTTATTGCATTTTAAAATTTAAATTGCCATATTGAAATGGCATGTTCCCTCAGAATTGTATGGTGTTTCAATTTTTTTTAAACTTTCCCACAAACTACTCTACAGCTGCTGCCCCAATATGGCTTTACATTTAAATTTATAAAATGTCTTTCTCGGAATCAATGACACACCCCTCCACTAGCAATTCAATCTGAATCAATGATCCGTTGAAGCCCCAAAATAAATAACCAAAGAGAAAATAAAATTAAAAAAAAAAAAACTACCCCATCAATCCATGCAACCAAAGCCACCTACAAGACCAAATTCATCTCAAATATTTCCTAAACTTTTGCCTCTTGAACATGGATGCCAATAATGATGGGATCAACCCTAGTCTCAATCGCTCAATTATAAGGGCCTTAACTTTAGGTGTTGTCATTGTTTCACTATTGGTCACTTGGCTTCGACTTGTTCTATCCTGCATCGAAAAGGGACAACCACATGGTGGAAAGATGCAAATGATGATCTCCTAACTATTTCGACTTTTGCTTTTCCTATGGATGCCTCCTCTCAAGCTTCTGATGAGCGTCTTGCTCTTGGAGCAATTTTGGTTTTTCCTATGGATCTCGATGGTGTTTCTCCTCTTCTGAGGGCATCTCCTACTCCCCTATATGCTTCCACTCCGCCCTAAGGATCTCTTGTGGATGGTGTTTGTTGTTCACCTTCTTGTCCTCTTGCTCCCCACTCGTGTGTTGATAGTCTTCCCATGGGTGTGACTCATGTCCCCCCTTGTGGGTGTTTGGATGATATTATCGCTTAGACTGTCATTCGTAAGAGGCCTAAAGGTCTCCCCTCTACCTCGTCCTCTCATTCTTGAGGCTTGTTTGATAAGTTTGTTGTATAGGGTTGAGACCCTAGTTTCTTGTTTCTTTCTGATTCTATTCTCCAGTCAAAAGCATTCCTGGTCTTTATTTGGTTTTTTAAAGTCTCACTTCTGGTGAGATTTGTACTACTCACCTCCATGGTCAGTTTGTACCGAGTTTAGACCCTTCCTACTTTATCTTAATCAAAACAAACATGTAATGTTCCAAGTTGATGAATTTGATACCATGTAATAGATCCCTTCTCTTGGAATCCCTATGATAGACACCAACCTCCAAAGTAAGAGGGGTATGTGTGAAAGGCTTATATCAAGCCATTTGTTTGGGAGACAATATTTTTTACCACCAAATTGATTTAGAGATGAAGATTTTGGCCTTCTTTAACACACTACTCACCTCCCAAATTTTATATTTCAAAACCCTTCCTCAATTCTAGTCAGCCAAGGAGAAGCCACATAATGTTAAAATGGGAATTTTTCAACCCTTCAAAAAAAAATTATAATAAAAAGACAAACCTTAAGATAAAAGTTTATTAAAATATATAAAGAAAATAAATGTGTTATATTTATTATCTAGACGAAAGA
Organism: Sequoia sempervirens; assembly: GCA_007258455.2. Lineage (NCBI taxonomy): Eukaryota > Viridiplantae > Streptophyta > Pinopsida > Cupressales > Cupressaceae > Sequoia > Sequoia sempervirens. Next base: position 27,261 of record VDFB02291581.1, read on the forward strand.
AAATTATAATAATTAAAAGCTTAAATAAATTTAGAAAATAAATAATGCATATGTATCTCTAATTAATTAAAAGCTCAAACAAATTAAAGTCTATCAAAATCCATTTGCCAAGGCATTTGAATTTTGCACTCTATTGTTGAGTTGTGAATTTAATTATGTATTATCTAAGATCACTTATGCAAGTGGAAGAGTGATTCATGCAATCACAAAACTAAACCTAATATATGAATGTGACCTTGCAACTTATGGAAATGATCTAACTAGTTTTTGCAATCTAAAACTTGTTTGCCTTAATCTTTTGGTATATGAATTTGGTAAGAGTTGGTGCTTAAGAACACTTGTGGCCAGTGAACATAAAAGAGAGTCCTATTGTTTAGTTTAGATGGAACATTCAAATCAATATTAATTAAATTTTATATTTTGTCAATTTGAAGATGATGTAAATTAGTGATTTTTGAGATTTCGTACATAGATTCTATATATAGAATGTCTTTTTTCAAACATGTGTTAATAACTTTTTTGTTATACCATATAATGTTTGTAATGAGTGATATTTTCCCATCCAACGTAATTTTTATAGAAATAACATCAATACATAATTTTTTTAATATAGATCATTAGCATTGATATCTCGTGCATCATATTTTTTATGATTTTTTATTACATATGTTTTAATTATTATTTTTTAATTTAGATTTAGTAATAGTCTAGAACAATATTTTCCCATCTAGCATAACCCTTTTTGTTTGTTCAATTTCTTTTTTGTTAAAACAAAGATAATCAACACAGAGTGATTTCATTTGAGTTTAAAACCCTAACTTGAATCATCATTTTTTTTTGTTGAAAACCAAGAGAAAAGTAATTGAAGGTTCATCCAAGTGTCTTTGTACTGTACAAAGGACATTCAACCAAAAGCCTCTATTCAAAAGCACCTTTGGTCAAAAGCCCTTTCTTATAAGTATTATGCAACATTAAAATGTGGTGACAAGCATTTACCTTTATTCAAAGGTGTTTGATGGTTTTTTTTTCCTTTCTAAGATTGACTTGTGTGTCTTGGCCCTATCCCCTAAATGGAACATACTTATATGCTTACACCTTTGAGAATTTGTTAAGTTATGAGGGTAGTGTTCTCTTCAATCACACCCCTCAATTGATTGACTTTAAGACATTAAGCAAAAAATTGAAGACAATATGCATGTGATATTCTTTGATATTCTTTTATATAAAGAATGTTAAAAGTAAATTATTTTTTTAATTGGATTAAAAAATATGTTGACCAATTATGCCATGTTAAGCCCAAGTGCAAGATTGTTTATTTTCAATTAGTGTGTCCTTAAATACACCACCTTAGTGTGCAATTTGATAAAGTGAAAAAAGCAACAATTATTTGAATATAATTTGAGTTCGAAATTTTTGGAAATCAAATGTATGGGCATATAACTGATAAGAGATTAGTTTTGTACTCACATATTTGACCCAAGACACAATTTGTATATGAAGAATAGGTTAGAATCTAAAGATGTGTGATGATAAGATTTAATTAAAAATAATGTCATTTACCGTCATATAAAAATAAAAATGCCCTAGTTATTGCGAGTCCAAAACATAAAAGCACACGTGTATACAATTTTCCCTATTATATAACTAAAAGTTAAAAAGATTCCATACAATTAAAAATATAATAAATAAATATTAATTATTACTTTTAATATTATTGTATTTTATCTATTCAATATATTATTGAATAAATTAATAGAAACTCCATATATTAAATTAATATTTAATATACAAAAATTATAATTATAATTTTTTTTGGACATTTATAGATTACACTAGTTTCCTTTTGAACCAGCTGAATCCCTGGGAGGAAGTGCTCTTAACATTCCATTTACTGTCTCAGCTTGTGAATGTGATTAAAAACAAAACTTTCATTTCATTTGCCTGAAATTATAAGAAAAATACATATAACATTTCATCAATCAATAAACTTTTACAATCCAAAACAAATGAAATCTAGAGTGGTGAAGTGTCTGTTGAAGCCACCTCCCTGATCTATCAGTCTCCCATACATCATTCTTTTTGTAATCATTTGGAAAACATTCACACTTTGAAATTCCGCCCATTTCCTCTCTTTGCATTCAAACTCTCAAATCCATAAATAGATGCGTAAAGACTGAATTGCATACCTCGACTAAACTTTGAGTCTATAGAGAGCAAACACAAATAGTTTGGCTTGTTCTATTGTCGACGGGCATGCATGCCCAATTGCAGGTCAAAAAGCTATTAGGAGAGTTTGGCACTTGTCCAGTGAATCCCATACACAATCTAGAACTTTCGCCTACCACAGCTTTACCCCATCTTCCTTTCTATTTCCTTCCTCACTATTTGTAAAAAGCATTGTTATTACAAACTAAAGATAGATCGCTCATTGTCAACAACACACTCACTTCCACTTCCTCCTCATATTCATTTTCTTCCACTTCCTCTTCCTCTTCTCAAGAACACTATCGATTGCCCACCATCATTGTCCATGCCCGCAGATTTGCTTTCACCATGAAATAGCATATGCTCAACAGTGTGCAAGAACCCACCATCATTCTGGGAGATGCAACACCAGAAGATAGAGAATAACAATTATAACCACAAAAATTACTTTTAAAGTAAATACTTAAACAATTAAGCCTCACTAAACAAGAAAATGAATTCTTTTCACATCAGACCGTGTATACTCACCCAGTGCAACTGGATAAATTCAAGTATTGCAAAGCAGATAGGTTTTCAATGTTCTCCGGAAGTGTACTGAGATCACCACATGTACTTATTAGTTCGAATTGGGTTAGAAACTCTAGTTGGCCAAGGCTTGTTGGAAACCCCATCAGTGCATCCCAACCTTCTAAGTATTTTAGAGAGCACAGGCTATCGAAACTTTAGAGCAAGGTGGGATGGTTTGCACAAATCTTCAAAGACAAAAAAATGTAAAGATGCCGGCAGCTGCACATCATTTTTTCAAATGAAAGACAAAGGAAAGAAAAAAAAATATTAGTAAAAAGAATATTTTAGTACGTTCTTATGGATTTGACAGAGTTTTTCTTTGACGTTTCTAAGCAAACACTATGACCCATAATCAGGAATCAGAAAGCAAGGAAAGATAAATTATTTCTGATTCTTGATGGTAGATCAAGAAATTTGATCTGAAATATGACAATAAAACACACAATCAAATTCAAAAATTATTATACCAAAAACACACAATCAAATCCAAAAATTATTATACCAAAAACAATATTGTAAAGCTCAACAATATTGATCATTTAGAAAGAGAGATGGCACTTGCCTCATCAACATTCTCACTATCTACCTCCATTAAACAGCTAGTTGTTTGACTTGTGTGGGATGTATAGACAAATTCCCATCAATCTCTATATACTTTAGACTTTCAAAGCTGTGTTGACATATTCCATTCACTTCAATGGATTTTGGAAGTTCCAAAACCCTCGAAGAAGAGTACATAATGTTTAGGCTTTCGGCTTTAATTCCAAATTCATCACTGTCTGCTGAGGCTGAAATTCAAATCCCCTTTATTTTCTGCATCATCCATTAAAACATTTTCAATTTAAATGTCATAATTGGTTCTTAAACCTAATAAAATATATTTTATAAGAGTATAAACAAAAATTAAACACCCATTTGTGTGTAGATCGAGGGCATTTCATGCAGAGGTTATAGTGGTATTGTAAGACTTCACTCCGCAGATCCTACCAAATATTAATTCCTCCATTTAAAAATATAAACATCCATAAACAAACAAATTAATGAAGATTAAACAAATTTAAAGTTTACACCAGACATACCTGTCTATCTTGTACAAAATCCTTCAAAAATTCCTGCTCCAATATTCTATCTGGCTGGGACAACAATCTTCCTCCTGCCTTTATTATATCATTAACTTTCACGTTGCTATTTTCCAGAATAAACTGCAGCGTTTCCTCGTCGGTACACCACAAGAAAGGAACAGAATTTTTCAGCATCGTCATCAAAAGGGAGTTTTAGAAGAACCACTTACTGAAACACTTCAAGTTGGACCTTTCCAACTACAGCAGAGACTACTCTTGTAGAACATTTACAAAAGACCAAACGATATATCTAGAAAGGCCTCCTTAGAGAGCACATTCAAACTTCTGTATACTCCAGCTAGCACGGATTCATTGAGGGAATTCCTTGAGAGACTTAACTTCTGAGGCCGTCGTAACAGACTTTGTAAATTTGTGCCCACCCAATTCTACAAGTAATGGAATCCCATCGCACATATTCACAATATCTGCCACTTCTCTGTCCTCTATGCCTGAGGGAAGTGATGCTTTGGCACTGCCTCGAGCTATTTTACTGAAAAGTTTTTTCAAGTCCGAGGAAAAGCCCGTCCACCTCATATGGAACGCCTTCAAAATCTGTTTGTGAAAGCATGTTAGTCTGATCAAGCTTTCTGGTGGTTAGAAGAACCCTCATCCTGCTGGGAAGGCAGGACAAATCAGTTGGCAAAAGCCTTCTGGTGGTTAGAAGAATCCTCATCCCACTGGGAAGGTAAGACAAATCAGTTGGCAAAAGCCTTCTGGTGGTTAGAAGAATCCTCGTCCCACTAGGAAGACAGGACAAATCAGTTGGCAAAAGCCTAGTGAGGTTCTTTGTTGCGAGAACATTGTCAATAAACATGAATATACGACCAGTGCCATCTTTTCTAAAAACCTCTGTTAATTGGTCGTGACCATGCTCATAACTGTTCACCACGACAATCCCTTGGCCAAATGGATCTCTCAAGATCTGCCACTGAAGCTGCTTCATATCATCGTTGGAACAGTTCGCATCCATAATGATTCTGCAGTATTTGTGGGCCTTAAAGTCCTCAGTCTTGAAGACAGCAGATGCTAGAGTTGTTTTCCCAAAACTTCCAAAATCGTAAATTACAACAGCTCCCTTTGAATCATCAGTTGGATCCGTTTTCAGAAGCTTGGTTACTCTATCTTTCGCTACTTCTCTCCCAACTGAAAATTCTCCAACGAAGAAAAACCCAAATGCCATGGTTTAGATATAACGCTACATACAATAAGAACAGAACTGATGTACGATAGCCCAAATGGCCATTTATAACCCATTATGCTCTATTAGTTTAGGAAAATAATTTCAAATCAATACCTGGTTTAGGATCATGTCCCTTTGTTGGAGGAAAAAAGCGAGGAGTGTTGTTCAAAACACCAATCACAACCCCAAGGGTGAGATCTGCATAGGCATTTCGCATTTCTGACTCAAGCATTTGCAGATCCCCAGCATTCACAGAAGCTTGAAAAACCCTATACAGTCATGGAAAATATGACAGAAAAAAAGAGAAGTGAAAAAACCTCCGTTTTACAAAAGTCTTATTCTGCTTACTCTACGCAATGTGAAAAATTCATTAAGGATTTACCTGTAAGCCTTGTGAGATTCCATATGTGCAAGACATTGAACACATCCGTCAAAAATGAAGTCAACTGCTTCATCGAGCCTCTCTCTTTCAGCAGGGACATGGTGATCTATTCGCTGTGTAAGCGTATTCTGTTGGGCCTGCCAAATTTTCTAGAGTTAATATTTATGTTCCATTTGAATTTATCGCCAACAAAAAATTAAACAGCAGAGGGATATAAATCGTTCTTACTCTCTCATTTTTAGCGGCGATGGCTTGAAGATGCTGGTTAATGACGAAGATTAAGTGGTCAAGATGAGTGACATCTCGCACCATTTCTTCAAGAAACCCCCAATCCATTGCAATCTCGTTTTCCAAGAAACAAAACCCAGAGCAGCGTTTCTTGCACATTGCAGGAGGGTAAAGAGAAGCCTGAAGAGATTAAGAGAAAAACACTGTAGGAATTCACACTGCAGAGATGGAGGGTGAGATAAAACGCCTAAGGAGAGAACCCTAAATAGATAAGTATGCAGGTAGGTCTGAATTTGAGTGTGACATAAAGAGGGAGATTTTTATGAGCTAGATGGGGGAATCTGAACGTGGCTATGAAGTGAACGGCCACCAACAAATTGCTGTCAAATGTAAGGAAATTTCAGGGAAAAGACTTACCTAGTGGGCATCTCTTTATATAAAATCACTGTATTTACCTTACTTCTAACTTTTAACTGGCCCCTAGCATAAATATCTAAGGGGTTTTGGTCTATGGGAAATTGGATGATTTAAATGAGGTAATTAAGGATCCAAGTTTCTTAAATGAAAGATATTCGACATCAATAAAAGAGATGAAACTTCAATAAAAAAATGGTTAAGTTGGAAAGCAAGAGAATCCACCTTGATATGCACCAATCTTTTCTTGTTTCGATATAAAATTTGTTGATTTCAGTTTATAGGAGAATAGGTTAATTTTTTCTGTTGTTGCAGACATAAATATATATTTTATAATGTTATAAAATGAGACATGGAATTTATCCATCCAAAAAATAAATAATGAGAATGGAAAAATATCTCAACCTTTGCATGAGAGGATTGACCTTCTCTTTTCATCTAAGTTGAGAAATCGCATAACCTCTCAACACCTTAATAGGCAACCCCAAGCATTTGACAAGTTATTTTTTAAACTCACTAAGACAAATGTACTACCTAAAATGTAAGCTTGCCCACATCAAGACTATCAAGCAAAAGAACAAAATAAAAAAGGATTATAGTTTCTACTATAGGTAGGGAGGCAAAAAAAAATGAATTTGTCAAAAAAACTTAATACCCACAAGAAAAATACACTACCTAAATAAAATTCTCTTGGAAAAATAATACCCACAACTAACTAAAATAACAAATTTTGAAGTAAACTCCTTAAGCACTCCATTACCCATGGCTAAACCATTGAAAAAATATTGTGCTTGAGAAGATTTTTGATGCACACCCATCTTCTTAGAAAGTAAAAAGTAAAATGCATAACACACCAACCACAACCACCATCATAGAAAAGAAAAAAATAACATTGACAAAAATAAATAATTTACTTTTTACTTGAAACTCCGACATGAAATTTTGAAGGTTGTGATTTAAAGGAGGAAAGTGATGATTTAAGGAACCATTTTCAAGTAAAAACAAGGGTCGTGTCAAGTTCCTACCAATGTAGTGGTGAGTGCAATGACTTTTCTTATAACTAAATATTTATAACTAATTAATTTAAATATTGTAATTAATTTGATTATCTAATTAGTTACAGAATAAATTATATGGTTGTGTAGATATTCCATAATAAAACTATCTCTTTTTAAATGTTTTAGACCAAATATTTTATAGATATTTTGAAAGTGTTTCTTAGTACCTGTATTTAGAAACTTGATTATTTTCCACATACAAATGGCTAATAAATATGCAGTACAAATAGAACAATTTTATAGGTAGCTTCACAGACTCATAAAAAATAAAAATTCTAAAATAATTTTCAACTACAAAGTTAAAAATAGAGAGGAAAAATATTTAAAGTTGTACATAGAGAAAAATATGTATTATCATTTATCAAAATGTGGCATATGAGTACCATGATATGATTTTTGTGATATTACATGTTATGTTAATTTCTAGATTGTCAATGTAAAAAATATATGAATATGAGTAGTAAGAATAGAGAATAAATAACAAATTGATGGTGTCATTTTGAGACAATACACAACATAGATTTAATTTTATCACAAAAATATCAACTTTTATAAAATATAAGGTGTACACAAGAAAATCAGTTGTAGGGGCATGTGTAAGAAGTTGCCGCTGAAATAATGTAGTCACAATGAAAGACAATTGTAATGTGTACTAAAACTTTATTGTTATTTAGACTTTCTTCTTGGATTGGTGAGTACTAATCAAACAATTTAATTATGAATAGCATACAAACCATAAGGAAAGGTTATAAAAGTTTTCAATGCATTATGCAAGATTCTAATAGGGAAAATACCCTAAAATAATTTAATCAAAAATGAAAGTGATTATCATGTTCTACTAGTGTATACAAACAATTCTAAAATGAAATAAAAAAAAACTAAGAAGTCAAATGGCTCTAAAACTAAGTAACACAAATACCATGAGTCCTTGGGGAAGACAAGAAAGAAAAAAAGAGATTGCTTTATCAAAGCTAACTTCTTAATTTTCTCAAGTCGAAAGGGTTTAAATTACAACATAAATGAATACATATGCCTAGATGACAAAGAGAGAGAATTGACTTGTGTAATATCTAACATAGTATGTTCTAATTTTGTAATAAAAGAACTATTTCTAAGAAGTGGATTAGTATTGCATAATGTAAAGTATTTGATATTATCTTTTGTTCCTTAAAGTATTGTTCATGTTCTCTAACCATGTCTTCTTCATGTCACACATTAATTAAAGGTTGGGAGCAAACCATATCTTATACCATCCATTGTCATTTGGCATAATTCAACTTGATCTATGACATTTTTTCTTAGAACTACTTATGGGACAAAATATATACATCCAATGTCTTTTTGTGATATCTCTTCTTGTAATAAAAAATTTAAAAGGCATTTATACCTCTTCGTTTGAAGATTTCGATGCAACTTGCAAGATTGCAATTTGTTTATGGTATTTTCAAATTTTGTTATAGAAGATCCATGTGATGCCATTGATAGTGATCAAATTGATTCATAAAGTCCATATATGACTAATTGAAAAATATTGTAAGAGAGCTCCATATTAGCCCTTGTAGTCTCAAAATCCCTTCCTTAAACTTGTTGGTCCTAGACCAATCTCTTTGACAATTCATTTATTATTTATCTTGCAATGTTGATATTGTGAACCTTTTGAAAGTGGCACTTGAATTGCTCTCATACTAAGATAATTCTCTCAAGGATAGATTTATTGCATCATCCAAATGATGGGGATTTTGAGTAGATGATGAGATAGAAAGCACAGGGACCTTTGGTAATTCAATGACTTCCTTAGAAGTGGAGGATAGTCAACCATTAATCAAATTTAGTTGTAAAGAAAAACATCATTCCCATTCACAAGGCATCTTGTAAGGATCCAGTGATCTTTGGGCCTCCAATCCCTTTTCCCCACATATTAAAAGCTACTCATTAAGATTCACTTTGGTATATAAGTTGAATAATTCTATAAAATTTCCACAAAGGTCGTACCCTTACACTCAACCTCAATGCAATGCCCATTTTTTGCCACATGGAACAAAAACATCCTCTTGGGCACAAAATACTTAGAAATGATGGGTGACATAATTTCAACACAATGAATTGAATCTAGGAAAGCATTTTAAGATTGGTAATTTTTCACCAATCCAAAAATGAGAACCAAATGGCCTGCAAGGGTTACAAATATATGGACATAACAATTTCCTCTACCCAAATAAATACTAGAAAATTGCACCATCCAAAAGACTAAACCACTCAAACAAACTGCACATTACTTAGAGAAAATATAACCCTCATCCTTCTAAGAAAATTTGAACTAGATGCTTTGGTTGGACGAAAAGAAAGAAAAAGAAAAAGAAAATAGTAAAACATGAATGTACTAATTAGATAAATTAGAACCCTTATTGAAGATTAATTAAAGTTTTAAAATTCTTCTCATAAACACCTAATTGAAACTCTCACCATTTTTTAATTTTAGAAATCCAAACCACCTACCATCTACAAACAATCGAAAAAACAAAAACTCTTTTTATCATTCACAACTATAGGATTCCATAATTGAAATTATTAGTCCAAAAATAACCAACCCTTTGAAGCTTAGTAGTCAACAAATTGAAGCCCCGGAGCCTCAATACAAAAGTGATACAACTAAAACTTTGCAACAAAATTAAAAGAAAACCAACACACAACATTGAATCTTTTTGTTTCCAATAAATTTTAGAATTTCAAACCCTAACCTTAACAAAGCAATATTTGAGTTGTCATTTCCCTTATATTTATGAACCCACAGACCAATACTTACTTTCTAAATATTTTCTTTTTACATGCACTGCTTGTATAAAATCACAGCCATATCAAATCAATAGCTATGTATTTCATCCACAAAGCCCTACAATAACAAATTCAATACAAAAATTAGCCATAGCAGGTTGAAACCCCTACCTCATACATTCAAAACCCTCATTAATTACAAGGTATTTGTAAACCCTAATTCACTTCCAATAGCTAAAATTGAAACTTAGTTATTTACAGTTTTTTCCACCTTGTCTTCACCAAACAAATATTCTCATTGTACCAATTTTTATGTTTAAAATTTTTATTGTATAGTAAGTACGAAATAAATATAATTTTATATAAATTAATTATATCAATTACATACAAAGCCCTCTAATACAAAAAATAATTGTGAAATTATGGAAAGAAAGATTTTTCTATTATATTATTACAAATTCCTTAAAAATGATAAATATCAAATGTAATTAATAAAAATATTATGTAAAAAACAAACACGAATTAAGCAAGTTTTTGAAAAAAAATAGGTAGTTATTTTTTGAGAGCAATACACAAATGTTAAGTAGACAGCTTAACAAATCAATTGCAAACTAGTGGTGAGTTAGAAGATCTTATCTTGCATATTTAACATGAAACCCCTAATGGGATTAAATTTAACCATCTTCTAAGTATGATGTCATCTCTTAGACCTTTCAACAAGATTTTTTGTAGCTACAATATATGTTGATAAGTTTTTTCTATTGGATGATAAACTTGTGACCACTTCTCTCAAATGGTATAATAGTGTTTGGTTTGGAAATTAGTCATCTTGCCATGGCCAAGTAAAACTTGCAATAAACAAGAAAAGATATATTGTTAAATTGATGCTTCTTTATATAGCATCTTACTAAAATAGTAATTTTAGACAAACACGCCAAAATAGCATGAAAGGAGAGTGATTGGGAAAGGGCTATAAATTGCAAAGTAACCACCATGGGAGGAATGGCAATCCTTGTTGCCCTCTAGTGTTGCAAAAGAATTCAATTTGAATTGTATGTAACAATAATTATGGTGGCAAAATTACTCCTTTTATCTTCTCATGGTCATACATTCAAATCTTGTGGCCCTTTGATGTTGTAGAAGAACTTGAGTTGAAATGTATTTAATAATAGTTTATGGTGGCAAAGTTGGTAGGTTACAATGGACAAGTGCAGAGCAATTTATATAATTATCCTTGGTGATAAAATCAATTCATTTGATTCTCCTTGATGATAAAATCAAAGTAAATTATGAATGATAGTATATCATGGACATGCAATATATAAAAATAATAATAATTTGATTTTTGTATTGATTGTTTCCAAGATGAACCAGTAGAAAGAAAGATAAATTATGATTTTTAAAATATTAAATAAGAAAATTAATTATAGACTATATAATTGTTGTTCAATTTTTTAATTTTATCCATTGACTGACTAAACTAATAAAATAAATTAAATGCAATGGATGCATAAGTATTTCTACCTTGACGAGAACTAATCATTTTTTAAAGTTCAATAGAAATATACAATATTTTCAATGTAATGTTATGATTTGGAAGTGTACATGTTTGTTGGGCCACAAGCAATCATGCCCTCTAAAAATTATTGTGAACCATCTCTTAGGTTGGTTAAACTTTGATTTGTCATTTTTTATAGTTTACTTGAGCAATCATCCTTTAGAATTATACAATTGTAGTTGAAACCACAAAATTAACAAAGGTTATTCAAGGGTTGACAATCTTTTCAAATCTATATCACGAAAAAAATAGAAAGACAAATAAAATAAATATAATTAAAGATAACTATTATTAAATGGGTTCATAATGCTATGAAACATTTTACCCAAAGTGCACAAAAAGTTATGAAATCGTTAAAAGAAGATATAAAAATAAAAGATAATCTAATCTTTTGGTTACAATGGAGATAAAAGAAGAATAATTATTAAAACTCTTTTAAAAGAGAGGAATAATCATATTTATTAAATGTAACCTTTGTGAAAGGGTGTGATGGTTTGAAAACCAACCCTTAAGGCTTATATAATTCATTTATGTGAGACTCGGAAAAGGCATGGAGATATTGATTTAAATGTGTCATTTATTGATCTTACAAGGATTTGATAAATTCTTCTAAAATACGTAACACAAGCAATCAAAGTATAGTATTATCTAGATACCACTCACAATCATTAGGTACCAAGAATAAACCCACCAAGATAACTAGATTGTTAGGTGAAATCAAATATTTAGTAGAGAAGGAATTAGATGATAATTTGGTGTATGAAATACACATCAACAAGACTCCCTAAAAAAAAATCTTAAACAATATGCTATGGTCATGTGTGTCAAATCAATCCCTCCCACTAGTGAGATGCAAAGAACACAACATTGAATATTATGATTTTTTTATTGCATGCTTTGGTAGATCTCATAAATTCAGAGGAAAGATTTAGTATGGCCATTTTATTATTTCTTTCTATTTTTTGTTGTTTGTTTCACATACAAATTCAAAGGTTTGAAAAATGTTCAAACAATTATGTTTTAGTATTTCAAACCCCTCTTCTTATGATTTTGTAATAGATTGTGTTTTTATCTATTTAATGTTTTTATCATTGTAGTTCATAAAACAAGAGGGTCGAGTTGAAAAATGACTAGACTTATCATTAACTGTACATTGGTCACCAACCAAACACCTCAAAAAATTACCCAAAATCTGATTTATAACTTTAGTTTGAGCATCAGTTTGAGGATGATCGGTTGAGCTGAATCCTAATTGTGTCCCCATCTTCTTCCATAAAGTGCACCAAAAATGGCCAACAAATTTGGTGTCCCAGTTTGAAACAATATTTTTTGACAAGCCATACAACTAAACTACTTTACAAAACATAATAGCTATGTGGGAAGCATCAATACACTTTCAACATGGTATAAAATGAGCCATCTTTGAAAATTGATCCAGCAACAAAAAAAAAAATCATTACCACTTTGCGTTTGTGGTAATCTCAAAACAAAGTCCATATTGATGTGTTCCCATGATCTCTCTAGTATTGGCAATGGTTGGTATAACCTTGTATTTTACCTCATGCCCTTGGTATACTGATAAACTCTACAACCTTGCACCAACTTCTTTACATCTGCACTCACCCCCAACCAATAATAACTCTCACTCAATTGTGCTAAAGTTTTGTGCACTCCATAATGACCACTAAAACCTCCACTATATTTTTCACTTATCAAATTTTCCCTCGTTGAACCATGAGGTACACACTAGATCTCTTCCCTTTGAACAACAAACCCTCTTGAACAAAATACTTTAGCCATGGAATTCTATCCTTCTCCACTAGATTATTACACTCTGCCCATGCCTCTTTAAAATCAACATCTTCCTCATAAAACTCCCAAATAGAATCAAAACCAACAACATTTACTCTCGTATCATTCAACATCAAACACTTGAACTTATGCGTCAACCACATGGTTAAATTTTCCACTTCTGTGCTTCAAAATAAATGAATAAATTCAACCCACTTTACATGTTTTAGTTTCAATTTACCTTGGCTATTTATGAATTGCAATGCATGATGATTGGTGTACAACATGAACTCATTTAGTAGCAAATAGTGTGTCTACTTTTTGAGTGCTTGTACAATCGCATAAAACTCTTGATCATACAAAATAAATTATTTATGCTTCATTTAACTTCTCATTAAAGTAAGTTATTGGTTTGCCTTCTTGACTTAGAACTCTTGTATTGTTGTCCCACTTGCATCACAATCAACTTAGAAGACTTTTCCAAAATCGGGAAGTGCTAACACGAGCTGTTACGTCACTTTTGTCTTCAATATATTAAAACTTCTCTCTGTTGTAGTTGTCCAAACAAATTATTTTCTATTTCCTTTCATGTTTTTTGTAATTGGTGCACAAATCCCACTAAAATTCTAGACGAGCTTCTTGTAGAAGCTTCTTGCTTCAAACATATTCCTTGGTGAAGGAAAATCCATAATTATTTTTTCTTTTTTCTAATCTATTTTTAATCCACTTCTAGGAACAACAAACCCCAAATATACTAACTATTCTTTCATGAAGCCGCACTTTTTCAAATTCACCAACAAATTCTCTTCTTTCATCCTTTGCAAAAATGCTCCAACATGCTACAAGTGTTATTCTTTTATCTTACTAAATATTAGAATATCATCTAAATACACAACACTTACCAAGATGTGGCTTTAAAACTTCATTCACCAATCTAATGAAAGTGCTTGGAGTGTTTGTCAATCCAAATGGCATCACCAACCATTCGTATATACCATCCTTTATTTTTAATGCACTTTTCCATCCATCTCCCTCTCTTATTCTTATTTGATGATACCCACTCTTCAAATCAATTTTTGTGAATTACTTAGCTCCACTCAAACAATCCATCATATCATCCAATCATAGCAATTGAAACCTATATTTGATAGTTATCTTATTTATGGCTCTAGAATCCATACACATTTACCATTCCTCATCCTTCTTGGGTGTCGATGCTACTGGAACAACACACAAACTCAAGCTTTCTCTAATCAACCCCTTATCGAGCAACTCTTGCACTTACCTATTTATCTCCTTGTCTCCATGGGCATCATTCTATATGGTGCCTTGTTAGACAAACTTGCATTAGGAATCAAATTCATGCAATGACTTATGCTCCTCCTGGTGGCAATCCATCGAGCAACTATTTCATCAATATATCAACATATTCTTCCAAATTTTTTGAACTTTAATTGGTATCTCTTCATTTTTATTTGTTGTCCCGACTACTACAAGGTCTGGAATGATTGCAAAACATGTTCCCTCTCTCTTCAAGTCTTTCAAAAATTATTTTCTGGAAACAAACAAACCTTGGATTTTCTCTCCACTTCCTCTTATCTATCCTTCAATAGATTTAAGGTGTACTCTCTTCCATCTTTCTTTATCCATTAGGTGTTTATCCTCTCATCATGGAAAGCTTGAATCAAGTTTCCAAGTCCTTCCCAAAAGGAAATGGCATTCATCCATTGGCATCACATCACACATAATTTCATCCTTATAGTTACCAATTTAAAAAATAATGAAACATTGCTCATTCACATAATCTTTTCTTTCGCCTTCAATGCATATGAATATGCCTCTTCCATGTTAGTTATTTGAATCATACTTGATTCATCTTGGATTGAATTGTGTAACCCATACACCTTCTTAGCATCATCTTCCATACGTCCTAGGTCTGAATATTCAATTTGTAAAACTCCTCAGTGTATTCTTACACATTCTTCTCTCTTTGTTTCAAGTTTTGTAACTTTTTGAACAAGCTGATTTGTAAATCCGTAGGCAATAATTTTGCCTTCAACTTTGTCACCAACCTCTCCCAAGATTTTATTTTTTATTTACCTCTATGTTGTATTTTAGTTTGTATGTGATCCCACCATAAAGATGCATGCTTGTTCAATTTCGTGCATGCAAACTTCACTCTTTTTGGGTCTTTAATTGACTTATAGTCTAAATACTTCTCCATCTCCGATATTTAATCTATCACTTCTTCTAGATTCAAATTTCACTTCTTATAAATCTACTTTTTTCTACATTTTCGCCATCATCTTCCAAGTCAATTTTGGGTGCTACAACTTCATCTACATCATCACTAATGTCTACCATAAGAATTCCTCTCCTTTGTGCCATTTCCATCATATCCAACCTAGTTGTGATGCCACTTAGCATCTCCATGACTTCCATATCACCATTTCATGGCCCTCTTTTCCCACATCCTCCTTGTGCCATGTTGAATACCCTTTGTAGTTGTAGGTCTTTTTTTCTTTTCACTCACCCACAATAATGACTCTGAGGGTTTTCTTCAACACCATCACAATCAAAGCTTTGATCCCAGTTGATGTAGTTGAAATTTCACGTGTCTTGTTAGACCAAAAAAATTCATAGCCAATACAATATTAATCATACATTCTCATTTGTCAATTAAAACCATTTCAAAATTTCATAGTAACAATGATGGAAAATTCACTTTATTTCAATATTCAATGTATTGTTGCAAAGATGATTGTCATTGCACCAAAAGATCAACTTGTTAATGCTTGATACAACTGCCAAAGTTATGAATCCACAGGAGGCAGTTAAGCCATGTAACGAACCCATTGGGCTGCACAATGCAATGAGACCAAGGGCACACACCTTGCAACAATCCCCCAATGCAAGTGAGGGGTTCCAACCCGTGACCTAGACTTTGATACCAATTGTTGCAAAGAAAATTGTCGTTGTACCAAAAGATTGACTTGTTAATGCCTGATACAACCGCCAGAGTTAATGAATCCACAGGAGGCGGTTAAGACATGTCACAAACTTGAGCGTTGTGTTGCACAACATAAGGAGACCAGGGGTGCACACCTTGCAACAAGTATCATAGGCATATAATTTCTATTCAATCCATAAAAAACTTAAATTTTTTCTTCTAATTATTTATTCCTTTATTTGTGTACCCCTCTTACTTTGCATATTCTTCTCCTCCATTGAATCTTTGTTCATTTTCTCAACCCCCAAGCAATCCACTCTTAAATCTACATTATTTTCTTCATTTCCTTTGATACACACCCCCTTCACCTTCTAACCAAGCGCTTACTTTTTCTTTAGTCTACCTTATCTCTCACATTCTCACACATCCCTTTCTCCTCTCCTACCCTGAAAGCAACCTCTCCTATTCTCCTTTGTTGAGTCACTTCTTAACCCCACACACCTGATCTCTTTTTTCTTTCTCTATCCTACACACCGATCATTTCAACAACATAGTATTTTCTTGTCTTTTGCGCTCTCTCTCTCTCTCTCTCTCTCTCTCTCTCTCTCTCCAGTGCGACTCCTCACTCTCCCTTGCACCCTTCACCTCCTCCATGCCTCCCTTAGCTAGGCATTATAAAATGAATAGTTTTTGTTTTTAATTTTATTCCAATTATGATGAAAATGCCTCAAGTTGGAATAAAATAAAATAAGACTCTTCTTAGCTACCTAATAAAAATGAATCGATTTTTTATTTAAACAACTGCCAACCACCCACACATACTTTGAAATCAAATTGTATTAGATAATATGAAGGAAATTACACCTAGCCAACTAAATGGTAAATGTTTTAATTCATTGTCATAATTGACCAAATGCAATTTAAATCCAACAAACACCACAACAAAAATCTATAGCTGGAAACATATATCGAAACATGACATTTTGTCAATCGATGACCAAAATATCATTAAATCTCATCTACACAACAACCAAACAAAATTGCAACTTTGAATAGAAAAACCTAAGCTAAAATGAACAAGCAAAATTGAAAACACATATTGATGTGCATGTTTCAACTTACACATAAATTTTGGAAGTTATGAAGAAACTTGACCATGCTATGATGTTGGTAGAACCACACTTCTTTGCTAGCAATTATTCTCTCCCAAATCGGATTTTCGCTAGTGTGTGCTTTAATTTATTTCTAACTAGAGTGTGATCTTCACAAACCCAAAGTTGAAAAAACACAATCCTTTTTAAACATATCACTTCCTCATTATAAGTCCATATTGACTTCCATCCAACTTGTTTTATCTCTTGTGTCACGTCCACAATATTATACCAAGTTAGGTTTCTCAATGGATTGATGACATCGCTCACTTCCCACTTCTTAAGAATACATGGTCTCTAGCTAGCAAGGACCTCACAAAATGTATACATGGCCATGTTGTGAGAACTCAACTAACTATGTGCTCAACTTAAATCAATGCCTTTTCATAAACGTATGCAAGTTTAAGGGTAGGTCCCCATGCAACTGTTTAGCTTATTTTGGATAGCAACCACTGCTCAAATTGTTTAAGAGTAATTTGTGGGGCTAGTGGCCCCATGAATTTTAGTTCGTTGCTTTTTTTTAAGTAGCCATCTAAAAAATATGCAATTATTATTTATTTACATGTATAAATGAATAATATCAATGATAATTTTTGTAGATAAAATTTGGAGAGAAAATTGGAGGCAAATGAAAAAGGACCTGACAACTTTTCAATATGGAGCGACTCCTTATTTCCAACCCCTATTTTTTTTCATAGCCTATTTTCAATTTCTAAACAATAGCTGCTCCACCAAAATAGGAAAGATTATAAATTATCCTTTTCTCACAATTTTAAATTTACATGGAAACAGTCGAACTACTTAAATATAAGCAAAAAAATGCACTTAAATAGCAACATGAAGACATGAGGTAAGTGACCAAATTGCACCACTAAGTGCAAATGGATGATGACTATGTCACCTAGGAAACTCAAAATCCAAGGATTGTTTTAGGCCTTACGAGCGAGAAATTTTGCTAATGGCGAGTGCATTTTTTAATATCTTGAAGTTCGGAATGCATTTTTTTATTAATATATTTTCTAATTCATTAAAAAGGGGGAATTTTTCATTTACTTCATTTACAAATCCAACTTTTTAATTTTAATTTTTTTTATTGAACAGCTCTCTTTATTACAGGAGGTATTCACCGAGCGCGAGTCTGAAATGAAGAGCTTCTGTTACAACTGTGTGTGAACTTGTTTGTGAAAGTTCAAGTTAAAGCGTAAGTGAGCATGGCCGGAGGATCGGGGGATTTGCAAATGCAAAGTGTTTCGGAGAGCTCTCCCACCTTCAAAAATTTACACACCAGAGAGTATATCAGTCACAAAAAGAAGATAATTTATTGTTCCTTAAAAAGAAAAAAAAATTCAACAAATATATATTTTTAATGCAAAGGTATGATAGACTCTGCTTGAATCGACCTAGCAGAAAGCTTTAATATTAAAACTTAGGCGGCGAATAAATTGTGCAGGTAAAATGTTTACATTTTGGAAGAAATGTATGTATATATAAATATGGCTTAGTACCTTTGGATTTGCTATTTTTGATTTATGTGACACTCGTTTGCATAATGGTGTGCCTATGGGCGTA
>VDFB02291582.1:0-29894 GCA_007258455.2 Sequoia sempervirens
TAGCAAGTAAACTCAAAGTCCTCTCCTATTCTGGAAATCAATATCCCAGGAGTTACGCAAGCTTCACTAAGTTAATCTATTAACTTAAGCTGTGGATTGTACTTGACTAGATGCTATCATCCCCATCCTAGTATTTAGTATCTACTTTCAACATACTCTCCTTATATGGAGATCATACAAGAAATGTAAAGTTCATAATAAACAACCTTAACAGTTTACTGCCTATTTACAACTGGTATGTGAATTCATAGAAACTCATTTTCTCCTTTTCATGTGAATGCAGTTAAACTAGTAACTACTTGATAATGCACAAATAATATTCACAGATTATACAACTTTCAAGTATTCAAGAATAGAATGAATAACTAAAGGATGACTCATGCCTATTTCAGCGTCCTTTTAAAAATGATGTCAAGGCACTTCCAACATTTCAAGATATCTGGCAAAACCCCCTCAAGTTGCTGTCTTTTCTTCCAGATTTACTCTCCAATGGCTCTCTTCTCTCAGAATAGAAACACTTAGAAATTGACTTCCAGAACTAAAGATTATTCTCAGAAATATGATTGCACTCAGAAATGAAATTGTTCTTAATGAAATATGAAGGATAAAATCTCTCAGCAGAAGTAAGAACTCAGATTCTAGAAGATAATGAAGAAGAGTGAACAGGGCGGCTATATATAGAGCCCTCTGCTCAACCATTTTCCTCCTTTAATGGCATGTAAACTGCCAGACAAGGTTTTGAATGCTTCAAATGTAAGATGTGGCGAATTTCAGAGGTGAGTCGATCTCTCTCTATGATAGCAACCAAAGAATGGTTCAACATTGCACATGTAAAAATCTGTATCTTGACACCTACAGGCGTTCCTCATTTTTGGCGCAAATATTTAGTAAATCGGTTTGATGAATCATCACTGAAGAATCAGTCAAGGTTGCATGTAATCCATATTGCCAATTTACTGGGTTTGATTGCCAAATACTCAACTGAATAGAGTTCCAGCGACCTGGTCATGGTGTGAGTTCTCCAGGCGCGCGCATCATTCTCACGACAACTTCTATTTTTCATTTTATTTCTTCTTCAAAAGTTTCATATAGTTCACATTGAAATATTTAACTTTGACGTGATTTATCAAAAAGGTTCGATTCAAAATGAAGACTTAATATTTCATCCCTTTGATTTAAATCGGTTTCCCATAGTGCACTATTCGACATCTCATAAATTGATTTAAAATAAAGTCTTCCTTTACTATGAGATGTATCGATCTCTTCTTTAAATCAAATCAATTAAATTATACATATATATATTTAATTATATAATTATATATTTATATTATAGTTTAATCTTACTTTAATATATATGTATGTATATATACATATATTTAAATATTACAATTTAAATATGCTTATATATACATATATATATATATATATTTTGGTAAAAACTATAATATATACATATTTATATAATATTAAATATATATATATATACATTTACATATATAAATATATACACATTTACATATTTATTTGATAATTACATATATTGCGAGCCAGTCAACATACTTTCAATATACATATCTATGTATATGTGTATATATGTGTATATGTAAATTCCAAGGTAATATTAAAATAATAATATTAATATCCATATATATCAGGTTGGTTGTGGGTATATATACAGGTATATACGTTTGTATATTTTCCTCTATGTACACGTATACGTATGTATATTATATCGATGCACTCGTACGAGCATATCCATTTTCCCTCATACGTTTGAATCGACATGAATATACCTATGGATACGTGTATATACTATATACATGTATACATGCCCACCTCCTAACCAATAATGTAATATCATAAACAGTTACATAGATAAGCATCACTTATACATGCATTCAAAAGTAATCAAGACTCCTAATGTCAACATACAAGCCTACGGATGACTTAACCCATACTCAACAAACTGACTTAGCTTACTCAGTCTAAGGGATGTGTGTATATGCTCAAATGGTTCTCGTTACTGTTTACCCGACCAAGCTCCTCCCCAAGTGATATTTCTCCTCTGCCTAGAGGAATGGTCCTCTTACGTGCACACCATGACATGACAACGGGGGTCATATGCTCACAACAAAGCAGTATACATGAAACATCTCAAAAGTTAGAATAAACATTATTCAACATCTTACCTGCGACATTCATCTAGGAACACATCAATAGAAGTAACAATCAAATGAAACAATCATTAAATGGTGACACATTCTTATTGACAACAAGAACATGTTTTATTCATCACATTGATTCAGTCACTACAATCAATTGCCCTATGCAATAGTAGCTATACGATCAGGGTGTAACATAGGAATACCAGATTCTATCACAATTCTACTAAAGTTTGGAAGCATTGTGTGTGCATAATTAAAATAGATTTGGGGAAGTTGTTGAAGATGATAAAAGAATAAGAGAGGAAGGTGTTTTTTATTTTCAAAAGTTATTGAATGATTGGGAGAGGTTAGATATGGGAAAACAAAAGTAGATTGTGAGAAATATATTTAAGCTTGTAAAGGAGGATAAAAAAAGTCTCCTCCTTAGGCCTTTGTTTGAAGAAGAGATTAGAGTGGTAGTCATGTAGCTTCATCTCTAGAAGGCCCTTGACCTTGATAGTTTCTTGGCCAGTTTTTTCATAATGCTAGCATATTATTGATAAAGATGTATGGGCTGCAACATAAGAATCAAGGAAGAAAGGGAGGATGTTGAAAGAGCTTAACAATATGTTTATTGCTTTCATTCCAGAAAAAAAAGGTGTCAACCCCTTTGAAGACTTCAGGCGTATCTCTCTTTGCAATACTATTTACAAAATGATTGCCAAAGCAATAGCTAATAGACTGAAACTCTTCTTTCTAGATATCGTAGTAGAAAAACAAAGTGGTTTTGTGCCTAGAAGATCTATTCTTGATGGGGTAATTGTTGCACAAGAAGCCATTCACTTTATTCAATCCACATAGAAGAGTAGTATAATTTTGAAACTTGATATTAAGAAGGCCTATGATAGGGTGGATTGGAGGTTTCTTTTAAAAGTTTTGGGAGCTTTTGGTTTTGATAAACATTGGATAGATTGGATTTTTATTCTCATGGCTAGTCCCAAAAATTTCGTAATTGTGAATGGTTTCCCCCAAGGTTTCTCTGAAGGGGATTCACTTTCCCCATTTTGTTTGTTATTATGGCTGATGCATTTGGTCGGTCTGTTCAGGTGGCTTCCATTTCTAGTAAACAAGAAGGGGTTTTTGTCACAAAGAATGTTTTGCCCATCTTGCATCAATAGTTCGTAGGTGAAACTATGCCTTTTAGGGCTGCAAAGTGTAAAGAGGCAAGAATAATAAAGAATACTCTGCAATCCTAAATTCAAGCCTTAGGTCAAGTGTTCAATCTTTTGAGAACAGAAATTTTCTTCTTTTTTGCTGATCCAAAGAAGCAGCAAGATATCTTGAATATCCTGGAATTTAAAAGAGGTTCTTTGCTAAGTAAATATCTTGGTTTCCTCTTTTTGGGGGTATTGTTTTGCTAAGCTTTGGAAGTCACTCTTGGACTCTTGTTCTAAAAGGATGACTAACTAGAATGGGAGGTGGCTTTGTTGGGCGTGGAGAATCACAATGTTAAAAGCAGTAGTTGCAAACTTGCAGCAATCTCTGTCATTCTAATGTAATGTTTAAAGCTTTTAGGGAAAATTGGGAGTGAGATCGAATAGAATATGAAGAATTTTTTTTGGCAAGGAGCTTCTAAGGAGAAGAAAATCCCATTGATCACTTGGAATTCTATTTGCAAGCCAAAGGAGTTCGGAGGTGTTGGCTTGAGAAATTAGGCATCTCAAATTAAGGCTCTTGGAGTGAAGCTGATTTGGAATATTTATTCCAAATCTAACCTAAAATGGTCCTAAATAATACAAAATAAATATTTAGAGTCACAAGATAGGTCTAGGATTTTGGTAGTTTTAGATCCTCCAAAGGGTTCTAGCATATGGAATTTTTTGCTTTCTTGTAGAAACATTATCTTGGATTACCTCACCTGGGAGATAAGGGATGGAAGGTTTGCTCTCTTTTTGGAGGACTCATGGAATGGTTGTCCCATCTTGGACTCGTATGGTATTTTCAATTACTCCAAGAAAATTTTATGCTACCATTGGGACATTCATGTGGTAGACTATGTGGTTCAAGAGTCTAGAATGGGCATTGAAGGTTAGATTTGGAAGGAGTTCAATGGTCTAGGGATTCCTAAGATTGAAGCTGTAAAGTTAAAGGAGTTACTGTTTGAAAGGAGAATTTGTATCTTGGCCAGATAATGTTTAATCAGATGTAGTTGTTCAAAGTGAGGAGTTTATACAATTAAAGTTGGATATGGAGTTAATGAACTTTGAACCCACCTTTGTTGGAACAAATTGTGTTTGCCCAAGGCTGGGGTATTTGTATGGGTGGTCTTGCAAAAGAAAATTCTAATTGCAGATCATTTTAAGAAGCTCGACTTCAATGGGCCCTCAAGATGTCCTCTCTATAGAAATAATGAGTCTGTTGATTACATTCTGCTTGGTTGTCTATTTTCTCTTGAATGTTGGCAATGGCTTTGTGCCCGTTTGGGATCTAAGAGTGCTCTCCCTAATGACATTTTGAGTCTTTTCAAAGGATGGCCCATGTTGAAGAAGCAAGCGACTTTCTCCTATTTGTGGATAATTGGTCCATCTATTTTGATTTTGGAATTATGGAAAGAGAGAAATAGGAGAACAATTGAGGATAAAATGCTTTCTTTATATTCCTTTTAAAGCAAGGTTGAAATTGCAATTGTGAAAGTTGCCAATAATTGAATTAGATCCCTCACCTCAAAAGAGAAATTGTTTACAAACAAGGATAGTCAGATGGTTATTAAATGGCATGCTCGTATTGTACCCCTTGCTAATGGGGTTGGGGGAGATGATTCCCTTCACAAAAGAGTAGAAGACAAATGGATGATGTCTCCAGAGGGGTGGTTTTATTAGAATAATATTAAATTATTAAAAGATAAGGCTTATAGTTGTAATAAAGCCACTCTAGTGGCAAGTGTTTTCTTTCCATTTTTTTAGATTTGGTTTTTAGTTTTAGTGAGTCATGTAATGTTTATCCGTTTGGGTGGTTTCTTCTCCAATCTCTATATAAGGAGATGAACCTCAATCCTGTTAATTGATAGAATATTAAAATATTGTGCTCAATTGATTTTTGCAATATGCTATCAAAGCAGGGAGTCACATGAAACAAAGTTGAATCTCGTGGAAAAAATTGTGAGGGTTTGAAGGTTAAATCATGGGTTGGCCTTTTTTGTGTGCGCAATTTTTTTTCAAAGAATCGTGTAGGAATTTTCATGCAAAATAAGTTGCATATGCATGTACTTGCATGTTGCTTGCATGTGAAGGATTCATGGTATTTAAAGTTCTAAGTATTTCTTCTATTATAATTTTTTAGCTTGGCTAGCTTGTGGATTACAATGATGTTTTGTGTGACATTTTTATGTAGATTTTCTATGGTTTGTAGTGTGTTTCTGAAATGTGTGCAAGGGAATGAAGATATTTGTGTTTGTTTGGGCCACAATGGGCTTGTGGCAAAAGGAGGCCAAGATTTTGTTCTTGGGTTTTGACAATGTGGGGAAGATCACTTTGTTGAATATGCTTAAAGTGCAAAATCGACCTACACAACATGATGAGGCTAATGAAGTCAGTTTGAATGAAAGAAAGAGTTCTACTTTTGCAATGAGTGTAGTAGCAGCATTGACTCTAATAATTGCATCATTCAGTGTTCTTTTCATTGAAGTTACTTTGAATTACCAACATAATGATGATATCTTGAAGTAAAATGTGCTAAGGTACTTCTTGAAATTAATGACGACACACTTTGTCGCCATGTTGAAGATCCTCCAGATGCACTTCCAGGAGAGTTTGGAAGGATTATTATGCCAAGATGAATTGCTTATATTTTAAGAAGTCCACACTTTGAAGACAGGTAGGAAGGCAGTGTAAATAAAACTCAAAATGGATGGTTGCCTAGTTAGCTTGGGAGTCATACCCTTATGAGGGTTATGAGACAACTTGATGGAGCTTAGTAATGTAGCTCAACATGGATTGTTGACTAATGGTTTGGGAGATCTGTGATTCGGGAGCTCGAGGAGGTGGCAATCTAGGAACTTGGGAATTCAGCTCGGGAGCTATATCTTTACAAAGGTTCAAGGCAGCTTGATGGAGTTCTACTTGGTGTATGGTCTATTTTCAAAGAAAAGCTTCTGAAGAATGGCATGCTCATGGTTCAGGTTGTTTTTAGTTTGTTATGTTTTGGCTTTAGTGAAGTAAGTCTTAAGGGGGGTATTAGAATAATATTAAGTTATTAAAAGATAAGGCTCATGGTTGTAATAAAGCCACCTTAGTGGCAAGTGTTTTCTTTTTGGTTTTTTTAGATTTGCTTTTTAGTTTTAGTGAGTCATGTAATGTTTATTCATTTGGGTGGTTTCTTCTCCAATCTCTATATAAGGAGATGAACCTCTTTGTAATTTTTATCCTATTAATTAATAGAATATTGAAATATTGTGTTATATTAATTTTTGCAATAGGATTAAAAATTAAATTTTAATGGCACATCTAAAGGAAATCTTGGTGAGTTGGGAGTAGGATGTTTTGTAAGAGATTTGAATGGAGCAGTAGTGTGTGCAACTTCACAAAAACTCAAACTAGGAACTAACAATGAGTTTGAGGTGCAGACTCTAATTTTAGGTCTTCATTTAGACATTAAAGAGGGACTACAGAGAATTGCGATCGAAGGTGACTCAAATATTATTGGCATTGCCATAAGGGAAAAATCTTTGTAGAACTAGAAGATTATTAGACTTATTTCTTTAGCCTTACCTAAGCTAAGCTCCTTAGAGGATTTCACGATAATTCATGTTTATCAAGAGATCAATAGAGAAGCAAATTTTCTTGCTAGCTTGGTTGTTGATAGAAAGGAGTTAGTAGTTGTCAAAGAAGTTTACACTTGGACTTTGGTTGAAATATTTATTGAAGGCTTTGTGGGGGATGGGAAGTAATTATGAGAGGGTTCAATGAAATATTTCATTTTGACAAATTTGGTTTGTGGCTTGCTAAAGCTATAATGGACCCTCCTCATATTTGTGCTAAAGGGAGATCGTGGATTATGACAAGCTCAGTGGGATTTGGTTTAGTAATGATCCACACAAACATAATGAATTTTATGGTGTCTTTTCCATTGGGCTCATAGTCATGAATATGCTTGTAAGGCTTGTGTCTAGTTTAAGGCAAATGTCATTCTTGGGGAAGGTTATTGAGTTGGAGATCGAAATGTGCTTTTAAAACTCATAGTTGACTTCTATTTTCCATTCAGTATGTGTTAGGGGACGAATTCTTGGTGGCTGATCATAGGTTCCGAGTAAACACATACATATCCTCTATGTTTGTGGCGATACTGTTGGATTTTGGGGAGGCTAAGGAAATGATCAAGGTAATGGTCTCCTCTCTCATCAAAAGCCAGTTCCTTGGTGACTTGGATGGTAGGATAGCAGTGGCTTGTTATGGGGTTGGTGTGCCGTTGTTAGAAGACATGCAAAAGGTGATGGAGGGGAATTCTAGTGTGAAGTGGTGTTTGTTTGTTAGCTTTAACAAACTCTAGAATGAGGCAAGGCAAAGGAAGAAGGCGGCCAAAGGTGTGGAGTTCTAAAGTAGGCCATGGGGATTGTGGCGACGAAGATTGTCTCTTGGCTTAGTCCATTGATTATGGAAATCCAGGAGGATGAGGTAGACCATTGATATTGGTCACATTGTTTGGATGTTTACAAATATGAATAGCTGATCTACGAGTTTTTTGTTACAGCTTAGAATTTTTGGTAGTTCTTCTTGTTATGATTTAACAAGGATTTTGTTTTTGTGGCTTGCTAAATCAAGCTTTGATGCTATAATATTTTTAGTACATATGGTTAATATAAAGGGAGCAACCCCTCATGATTGTAGTTTATCGATAACTTTTTTCTATTAGTAATTAATTTAATAAATAAATAAATTTTATATTAATTAATTTATTATATATAATATATATTGTATCATATATTAATAATATTAATTATACCAAAATATTTATATATTAATTATTTATAAATTCTTTATTTAATATATATTTTTGTTGTATTATTATATATTAAATTTATTGTTAATATATCTATATTTATTTATTGTATTTTGATAGGTTAATCTAGGGTTCTATTGGGGCCCTCTACTAGGAAAGAAGAATTACATATATAAACCATTAGAGAAACCAAAAGAGATTGAAAGAAACCAAAGTTTATGAAAACAAGTCACCCTGACTTATGAAAAAAAAATCAACATAACTACAAAAAGTCTTTCCAATGTACTAAAACATGACCTCTAGCGAAGCAACTTAGCTAAAGAGACCCAATGGTTATGATCCTTCAAGGACCATTGGAATACTAGCTCCAAGGATGACCCATGAACAACTCTAGAAACCCCATTATTTCAAATAGTGGTAAGGTGGTAGGTACTACAAATTTTGAAACTTCCTTCCATCATCACCACCCATATATTTTCAAAACATAGCAAAATCTTAGCTGTACAAAGCCAAGTTTGCTTTCTTTTTCAACAAAGATTGCGTTAAAATCTGCAACTGCTCCACTTCCTAAAAGGGGCTAGTTAGTAGTGCAGAATCAACAGGATATCATCATCAAGATTATCCCTCAAATGTATGAGGTCATCACAAGTAAGGATTCCACTAAGAATCCATTGCCTAGCCATTGAATCAAACACCCATGCTTCCAATTTTTGGATGAAATCCTTAGTTATAAATGACTTCATTTGGACAACTCTTGAATTTGCAAGCCCCTCTTCATCTAGCTCCTCTTTCATGAAATAGAGTGTCAAAATGTCTACATACTAAATGTTTTCCTTGAGCAGCGATTAAATACCACACCACTATAAAGAAAGACTAACAAAGTAACCCTTTTTCATGGTGGCATGCGCAACCTAGATGATCTTGACACAACAAAACTTATCTTGATACAACAGAAGTTGCAGAAAGAAAGCCCATGAAACAAGACAAAATAAAAAATGCTAAATGGTAGGGAACAATACTGTTGATACATGCTTGGAGACACACAAGCGAAGGGTGCAATGTGTACCATGGTGTATAAAATAATGTGGCGGAAGTCCTTTCCAAATCAAGCTTTTCAAAAAAAATCAATTTCATCTAATATTATATTTATATCTCCTCATACCAAGACATGGGAGAAGATCAAAAGTTACGATTAATGTTTTCCTTCTCATTAATGGAGTTCTTTCTTCTCAAACTTGCCTCAAGTTCCATTCATTTTGATAATTGTTGTGCATGGCAGAGAAATGAAATCCTTTCAATCACCTGATAGTTAATTCACATTGCTAAGATCCTAGTTGAAGAAAAGAATGACCAAAAAGCCCAAAAATTAGGGTTTTATCAATGATGTGCAATTTATTTTCAGTGGCCAAGTTTTCAAAAACGTGTGAGTTTTAGCCAAGAATAATGAAGCAACTTGCGAGTTTTATGTGTTGCGAATTAATTCGTATGTTCTTGCAAGCTTGGTGAGGACTTGTTGAGTCTTTAAACTATGGTTTCAGTAGCTACCGTTACTCCTATTCCTATTGGCTTCTCTCCCTTGTTGATTGATTGACTAATCTATTGAATTTTACTAGGAACAAATGAGAAAACTGTACCATGTTTGATAGAGAATAACACAATAGAATATTATCAAAATATTGATATTAACTTCAACAAGGTAACTTTTGCATTGATATGCATTGGCTTATAAAGCTTGTGCTTTCCTATACAAAAATTCTCCACCCGACTAACATTAATTTTATTTATTTACTTGTTTATTATCGTAGTACTAAGTCACTAAGGTGACCTTTTTACAATCTTGAAAAA
The DNA here is from genome assembly GCA_007258455.2 of Sequoia sempervirens. Classification (NCBI taxonomy): domain Eukaryota; kingdom Viridiplantae; phylum Streptophyta; class Pinopsida; order Cupressales; family Cupressaceae; genus Sequoia; species Sequoia sempervirens. Next base: position 9,984 of record VDFB02291582.1, read on the forward strand.
TATATTCTAACACCCAATGTACAATCTTGAAAATAGAAACAAACTAGTTGAAGACAAAATATATTAACAAAAAATAAAAATAGCACCACCTTATTCAAAAGCTTCCCTTTGAAAATAGTTCTTAGACTAGGTAGAATTCTATCAAGCTGCCTTGTAATCTTAAAGGTGTAGCTTTCGAGCTGAATTACCAAGTTCACAGGTTCCACCCCTGCAAACTCTTGAATTACGAACCTCCCAAATTATTGAACATCCATCCATGTTGAGCTATACCATAGTGCTCCATCAAGCTGTCTCATGACCCTCATAAGGGGGTAATTCTTAGGATCCACAAACTCTCGAACTATTTGGGCAGCCATCCGTATTGAGCTTGATCTTCAGTAGATCCCTTCTTGTCTTCAAAGTGTGTGCATATTAATATATGAATTCTTCACCACTATTAGCATATGGTGGCTACATTAGCTACATTTGAGTCTTGAAAAGCCTATTAGGTGTAGCATTGATTGCTCTGAAAGTACAAGAATATGGTGTATGATCAAAATTTTCATTTTCAACCACCAAAAATGCATCTTATTACAATAATGCCCATATATATCTAATTAGAAAATTCCAAAAAAATACCTTATTTCTCCTTACAAAAGGTTTAAAAATATATCTCCAAATTTCATACTTTGAGAGGTTTGAACTTATAATCTTTTTACCTCCACATGAATAATTCTACCAACTTACCTACCCATTAGTGTTTATTGTAGAGTAAATAAACCTCCTTTATTTTTAAACTGATTTTGGTAGGAAATTAAACATGCACTCTAAAGCCCTACATGTGACTCAAGCTATATTGCTTTCTCACAAAAAAGTAAGACAAAAGTTTTGGTTAAGACAAACAAAAGTTTTATATGCTCTCTCCTAACCAAAAAATTGTCCCTTTAATCTCTTGCTTCAATGATTATTATTTGTTGGCACCAAATATGAACGTTATTGAACCGCTTCATTTGAACTTACACAAACATATTAGAAGAAATAAACTTTAAATGAGCTCCTTCACTATCCAACTTGCAAAAAAGAGCGACGCTTCAAACTTTGGAGCAAAGAAGAATGTTGTGGGTATTATTATAGTGTGAAGAACATTATTTGGACATGTAATCCCAAACTTTTACATTAGAACATCGACAGACAAAACATATATGGACAATTTTTTCACATTACAATTGCAATAAACACGTCACAAATGTAGCTATTGCAGAGCCTACTCCAACACACACCAAAAATATCTCATTTAGTGCTGAGAGTGGTGTGGGGTTCCCCAAAAGAATAATAAAATATGTTTAAATATATTTTGGGCCTTTTTTGATTAAAACATTGAGTGTGGTTAAAAGGGGATGGTTGGTTGTCTTCGAGATGTTAGTTTTTATGATCAGATGTAAGAGCAGAAAATTAATTCAAAATCAGACACAATAACACAGCATATACCCTGGGAAAACCCTCCACTTGAGGAAGAAAAACCCAGCAACAATATATCACTTAAATACAAGGTTACCCCAAGTTTCCGGGACGGGGACGGCAGGACGAGTCCCCAAGTTTCCAATTTTTGAGGCTAAAATTAGAGATGGCAAGAGACGGCAATATAAAAATATAGGGAAAATTTTAAAAATATAGGGAAATTTTAAATATTCAATAGATAACCTGAATAAGGCATGCATAATACACATTATAGAACATTAACATATAACATTTGTGTTCAACATTATGCCAATACTCAATACGCATTCAAAATTAACATACAGTTACACGAATCATGAAACAACCTCCAAGTTATAATCTATAAACTTATATCAAAATGCCCAAAGGCTACATTGCTGCCATATAGTTTTAAAGTTTTAGTTTGATATGAAAATCAAAATACAATATCGTATGTCAATAATGAATACAAAATAAACAAAGAGCACTGCTGCCCCTAATCATCTCTCATAACCGCATCAAAATCAGAGTCGTCCTCTGAGTCACTGCCATTGTAATGCTCCTCCTCAGCCAATGGGACGCCCACCAAGCCCTCAGCTGTCTCCTCCTCATCTACCTGAGCCACATCTTCGGGATCAATATCCCACCGTAGAGCTGGAGTTTGTCGATACTCTGGAGTCTGCCGATCCTGAAGCCGAAGAGCACTATGAACGGCCACTAGCTTCTCCGCTCGTCTAGAGGTAAGTCTATTCCTCTTGAGGGAGTGGATAAAGCTATACGTGGACCAATTCCTCTCTGCAGCAAAGCAACTAGCAACCTGTGCAAGAAGGCGAGTGGCAAGTATCTTCAACTGTGGTGTATCTCTCCCATGATAGGTCCACCATCCAATAGGGTTCGATTGAGCTAATATAGCTCTATCCAACCTCACCTGTGGTTTACTCAAATTTGTGCCATTAAGATTAGCAAAGTCTAGAAATTGTGACCGAAGTAATGAAGCTTGCTTGGGTGGATAAATCTTTTCAATGGCCCGTGTGAACCCATCTTAAACCTTAACATCATCACATGGAGGCACCCTACCATCCCTTGGTGCATACCATTTTGGATTTAGAGCAAAGGCAGCCATATGAAGCGGGGTGTTCATTGTATTCCACCTCCGCATCACAATGGGCCTAATGTGTTGCTCATATAAATCCAAAGTGGGGTCCTTTGCCAAAATAACTTGCCTGATCTTCCCAAGCATAGTGTCAAATGTCTCATATATCTCTCCAAGACTAGGAGAGTCTATATCAACATATCTAATGACATCTACAATGGGCGAGATGAAGGAGCAAATATATCTGCAAAATTCAAACAAAAAGTTCAAAATAATTAGTTGACAAGTTAATTGACATGTTAGAAACTTCAAAAGTTGGAACATTGGACAATAAAATTAAAATATTAAAATCAGAAATTTAATATGAAAATCAGCCATCTAATATGTCTTACTTCACATTGGCCCACTAATCATCATCGAGGATCTTTTGTTTGATGCTCTTTCCTTGAGTAGAACTTGCATTAGGACATCTAGTCCACTCAGCATTGACCATCATCAGTTGTAGAGGCTCATGCACCTCAACCATCCTCTCCAATAGGATGAAGTATGTGGCATATCTACATTCATTAATTCAACGATTCATTAAAAAATAAAAATTTAAAACAAAATCAGATTATGAATACAAATTGAAAGTGAAACAAAATGAAATGGCATACCTTGTATCAACAGGTTTGAGAAACTCCTTCTTTGAAAATGTCTTGAAGAGAGCAAGTGAGGTGTGGTGGTTGCAAATGAACATCTGAATTTCTCTAGCTTCTGCCACCGTTTTCTTCACCCAATCCATCTTCCCTATGTCTTTCAATGCATTGTTCAATGCATGAACACAACACGGGGTCCAAAATATGTGCCTGTAAGTACCCTCCACCATCAACCCAGCCGATTTGCACACACGTGCTGAATCGGTGATCACCTGCACCACATTTGCAGCCCCAACCTCCTCTATGGCATCTCTCAAAATGGAAAATTGGAAGTCAACATCCTTACGTCTCCTTGAACAATCTACGGCTCTAAGAAAATAAGAACCAGAAGGGCATGTGACTATGACATTGATGAGTGGCCGACGTCTACAATCAGTCCACCCATCCATCACTATAGAGCACCCCGTCCTCATCCATGTTTGCCTCATCTCCTCCATTAACACATTAACTTTGGAGTACTCTTTGTCTAGGAGGGTGGGCTTATGATCTCCAGGGGGTACGAATGAAGGACCAACAGTGGCTATGTCTTTCACCATTTGTTTAAAATAAGAGGAACGGGCCACATGAAATGGAATGGCATGGGCAAAAAAGAATTTGGCAATGGAGGATTCAGTGGTTTCTCGTGCTTGGTTTTGAAACATGGACTCAACTGAGGCTGCCTATTACTATCAATCACCTTCCTTTTTCCTCTTAAGATAACACTACTACCAACTGTGGAAGGACTAGGAGTAGGAGTAGGCATAGATGATTGTGAACTTGGGAAAGAAGGAGACCCACCTTGAACCCCACCATCACACTCCATTTGAATTTTTTGGCACTTTATAAATAGTGCATTTGTCAATGCAGGACACACTCTAACTCCATGGTCCACCTCACCCAAAAAATGAGACCCAACTCTAGTGTAGCTGCCCCTAAACTCCTTTTCACAAACATGGCAAAACCAAACCCTACTCCCCCCTGAATTTTTTTGTCTTTCACCCTTGGCTGTCACAAATTGAAGGAATGGTTTTTTTTGTCTAATGTGTGTTTTGCATAGTCCTTCATAGTATTGGTATTGGTTGATGAAGGATGGTGTTGGGTAGGGGTTATTTTCTCTCTAGTTTCCCTTCTAGCTTGCATTTCAACTTCACTATCACTCCCACTCTCACTGCTGCTCATGTTTTTTGTTTTTAGAATGCAAGTTTTGACTGAAAATGCAAAAAAATAAAAAAAATCAGACTATGTATACTTCATATTTTGCAAAAAAATGACAAAATGAAAATAGGGAAAGGAAATGCATACCTCTTTGATGGATTTGCACTCCCAACAACACTATTTCAACCTCCTCTCCTCCTTCAAATTGCCGCTCTTTCTCCTTCAATGGCTGCAAATTTTTTTTCCTCTCAAACCCTTGGCTGCTGAAACAAACAAAATGAATAGAATGAAGTTTTAGAGGCCCTTTTTCTTTCATAAAGGAGTGAAAAACATGAGGGCCCACACATGCCACGTAGGCAAGGTCCTTTTTTTAAAATTTTATATATATTTTTTAAAGTTCTTGAGCTCCAAAACGTGGGGGACGGCCGGCCGTCCTTGGGACGGTCGAGGGACAGCTCAGTCGTCCCCCTGCTGTCCCCCTTTTGGAAAACGGCGTCCCCCCGTCCCTGGGACGTTTCCCTTGCATTTGCAAAAAAGGGGATGGTCCCCCCCAGTCCCCTTGCCGTCCCTTGGTACCCGGACATCCTCGGAACCGGGACGGGGGATTTTTAGACGCCCCCGGGTATCCCTGCTTATATATTGAATAATAATCAAAAGTCTACTTTACAATGAGGCCAAGAATAGCACCACAATTTGATGCAAACATATAGCTAATATAATGCTTCTTGCTGATGTCAAACTCAACCTTCTACAATGCTATGATCGATCTGCCCTTGAAGTAAATCACACTTTGATCTGCCTTCATCAATATATTGATCTGTATGAATGAACTTCTTCTTATTCGCACTTGTGAATATCGAACTATGATGAACAACCATGAATGAATGAATATACAATGAATAGCCAAAAAATATATATACAAGAGGAAGGGAAAGGATGTGACTCCTCAATACTTCAAATTGGCCTTCTTCAAAAGTCATGAATCCAATATACAAGAGGTCGGCCTCAAAAGAATTCCCAACACTTCAAGGTGGATGATAAGTCGGCTTTAAGAAATTAGTTAATTATTAAATAAATGAGGCGCCACCTCATAACCGATATCATCATAAATTAAATAGCCAAAGGCTATTATTTAATTTATCCATCAATGCAAGGAAGATCGGGCATGAAGATAATCCCGACGCTGCCTTTAACATCAACACGAGATAGTCAAGGGACATCATTGACGTCCCCAAATTTCTTGGGGATGACTAGTCTGAAAAGGTAATTGATATTCATAATTGATTGATTTACAAAAGGAGACGAAGGCTCCTTATAAAGAAATTACAAAATGATGTTTCTAAAAAGAAACAATCGTTAACAGAATTAAACTAAAACAAAAAATCAGAAAGATACTAAATCAACTAAAACATAAACAAAAGTTACTAAAAAATGACTTAGTTAACTAAAGACTGACTGAGTTCTGCGTACTTTCCAACATGACGTTGGACAAAGCAGCCATCCCTCCCATTTTCCAAAAGCTCAAAAAACGAGGTAAAGTTGTGATCAGATGGCACAAACTCTGGACAATCAACTGGCACAACTCACAATTTTTCAAAAATCGTCTTAAAAAGAGGCTTAGTAACAATAAGATTTTTCAGAAAAACCTTCGAAATTCAGAAAAAATCTTCAAAAAACTTTTGAACTGCAAAATTTTTATAAACAAAATTTTCAAAAACTCTTTAAAATCTTCAGGTTCATGATTTTTTGTTGAGAAAAAAAATCACCAAAAAAACTGGTCTGCAAACCCTAGCAGCAACCCACAATTTTTTAGATAGGAAAAAATCATCAAAAAACTCTTCATAAAACACACTTAGTAAATTTTTTTCAGAAAAAAATTCGAAAAACTCATTGCAGAATTTTTACTTTTCCCAGAAAAATTCTGTCAAAATTGGCTCAAAAAAATCAACCCTTTAGGCTGCCATGAAAACATGATTTTTTTCAAAATCGCCCAGAAACACAAAAACACTGATGAGTAAATCTGAAAATACCCTTTCACAAACTGGCGCAAGGACAAACTTCAAAGTTCAATCAACAACCCAAAAATCTTCCAAAAATATGGAAAAAAACTCCACGATTTTTAGGTAAACACAGCCAAGAAAAAAACACCTAGCAACCATGAATCTCAAAATCCCGTCCAACACTATCAGGAAAAAAATGAAAATTTTTCCTCAAAACTTCAAAAATCTTCACTAAAAAATCCTCAGCTCTCAAAATTTCTAAAAGTTTCTACGATTTTTTTTTATTAAAAAAAACAGCTAAAGCTAATCAGGTTCGAGATTGAGCTCTGATACCATGAAAAGATAATTGATATTCATAATTGATTGATTTACAAAAGGAGACGAAGGCTCCTTATAAAGAAATTACAAGACAATGTTTCTAAAAAGAAACAATCGTTAATAGAAGTAAACTAAAACAAGAAATCAAAAAGATATTAAATCAACTAAAGCATAAACAAAAGTTACTAAAAATTGACTCAGTTAACTAAAGACTGACTAAAGCTAAAATGACCATTAATATTACATTTAATATTTTAATATAGTCATCCCCAAGAAGTTGTGTATTTGGGACATTAGGGCCAATTTTTTTTGTCCTTGGGGAACATAGTATTCAAGATGTTGCAAATTTGTGCAAAGTTCATCATATCACTTTTGAAAATGTGGCTCTTCGATTGCTTGCTCTCTTAGAAGCAAAGCACGGGAATGATATAGAACCTTGCAACCTAGTTCAATTGCAAGTTGGGATTACTTGGTGATCTCTTTTTTCAATCAATCCCAAGAAAATGCAAACACAAACTCTCTTCAAAATTTCATAACAATCATGAGGCATACTGCAAAAGACATGCATTATTTCAATACACAATTTGACAAAGGCATGGAAGAGGTTTCTGGTTAATATCAGACCACCTTTAGGTTTCATATTTCTATAATTTTGGAGAGCTTTAGATTCTAAAATTGCTATCATGATACAAGTTCTAGGAGATGAAACTTTGCCATGGATCTAGCTAGTAGAGCTGAAATAAGTGTCATAGAATCTGGGGAATTGCCTCCTATGGCAATAAAATCATTAATTTCTTGTGAGAATATCCCTTACCAGACTGTCACATATGATGAAATGCAAACATGTGACTCTCCACCCACTCCCTTGCTGATTTTGTAAATGATAAAGAGGTGGTTGAAATGAGAAATCTTGTAGAAATCTTTTCTCATGAGCTCAACGAGCTAGAAAGACAATACATGTATCAAACCAATCCAAATTTTATGCCTCAAAGCTCCCAAGAATAGAAACATGATTGCAATCAGCCCATAGAGCCTCCTTCCTCATTCACAAAGAATGCTCAAATACTTTGAAAGTTGTGCTTCTCAAACTCCTATAGTTTCAAAGCCAATTTTTCAGTAGATAGAAGTATCAAATCAAGTGTTTTGTGAGTTGGATATCAAAGGGAAAAGTCTTCAGAATTCAAGTTTCAGAGATCACAAAATGAATAGAGATGATATTATTCATCCAGTATTTTCAGCTATTCATGAGCATCATGCACATGTGAAAAATTCGAAAGCATGCACAACAATGAAACCTCCTGATTTTGGGTCATTTCGAAGGATTTCTCAAGCCTTTTATGAGATGGATGAAAGTAGAATACAGAGGTTGCATGGCAAAGATCTTCAGTTGCAGAGAGAACTTATGCAATATTGCAATATCATACAGAGAGAATCAAATGAAGAAGAGGATGAGGAATATTTTGATCATGATTACTTGACACTTGTTCTAGAAGCTGAAAAGTGCACAAATGATGATGAAAGCTCCATATCTCATTCAAAGGAAGAAATTTCATTGGACATTATCAAAAAGATCCAAAAAATAGTTGCATTGATTTGTTTGATGAGCTCCCACACTTCGAAGAAAATGGCATAGAAAAGATTGAGCATAATGAAGAATACCCCAAAGATTTATTCTCAGTTATTCAACAAGGATATTGTTTTATTGATGAAGAAGATTGCACCATAGAGCACATTCATGGCTTATTTTCAAAGCCTATTTTAGATGATCATAGATTGTCATGAAGGAAGCACAAATGAGGTATGAATGTATTTTTTCTATTCACCATCCTCAAAGCTGAGTATTCTATCATTCTTGAGGAAGATTATCAAATGCACCCAAAACACCCTTGTCATAGAATTTCAAAGGACATTCGCAGCCATGAGGAGTTGCATGCAAAAGCAATAATTACACTCCATTCTTCATGTAGAAATAGATCTCAACCAGATTCAAGGCTATCATGGGTAGCTCTGTTTTCTTCAAGCCAAATTTTGGTATTTTCTTGCATAACAAGCATGAAGAACATGCAAATGAAGTGGTCAATGGTTTCAATTTATTAGAGATCTCCTAATGCAAATAAGAGCATATGCTCAAATGCTTGGTGTTTCCCTCCTGTCCTCATTTGGATGAAGATCAACACGCATTTCAAAGCACATGGTGTGATAAATCAAGATAAAAGGAGCTAGAACACCGAAAGGCAAAGATGTCTCTGTTCATTCTATTTTTCTTTTTGTCATTTGTCTGGTTTCTGATAATTTTAGACTTGTTTGCATGAAGCGAGATCATTAAGTGGGGAAGCTATTTTGCAACCCCTATGAATGGGAACATCCCATATTTTTCACTTGTAAATGATATTTTACTTTTAGTGGTTGAGGAATAATTTGTGTTCAGTTTTCAATTTGTTTTTAATATGTACAGTTGCAGTTGGAGTCATTGGTACAAAGTTAGTGGTTTTGTTAGTTGAGGGCAGTTTGCAATGTGTTAATGGTTATCAAAGAGTTTCAGTTTTAGCTTCCACAAGTGCATGGCAGTTTCCATCAATTTGATTCCAAAACCTGAGCATTTGATTTCAGCTGCTTTTAGGTTCAGGATTATTTGACAGATTTCATAAGGATGAAGTTTAGCATTCCATAGTGTTGGGCTTTATTTCCAATTTTCTTCTGAAAGTTCTTCATATAAGAGATTTTTGACTTTGATGCCCAATGGAGTGAAGGCTTTTTCTTCTGGATTTTATCTGGCAAGCACACTTCCCCGCAAGTTGCCAAAACTGTAGTCAGATTCTTGCACTCCACTTGATTGGGGGTAGTTGATTGTGATCTTGAACAATTTAGCCAAATGGAATGTATTCATTCCTTATGGTTGATAATGTGAAGGGCAAGTTTGAAATTCACAAGGCTGCCAAGCATTCACCAAAGCCAATATCATGAACTTATTTGAGTACACCAGCAATGCTCAAGGAATAAATAAAATTTTCAGTGAAGGCATGATTGTGCATACAAGAAGTATAATGGCTTCTATGGTGATGATATACAATGGGTTTTAAGAGCTTGAAAAGTACGGTTTATGTTGCAAGAGGAGTAGGCACTGCAATAGCTACAATTGTTACGGAATATCCCCACATTCATTACATCAATTTTAACCTTACTCATGTTATAAGGACTGCTGCTCCTATACATGGAATCAACTTTAATAGGAACTGGTTCATATGCAATTGCCGAAAATGCCACTACTGATTGTTTTACTTGGTCAAATGCTAGGGTGGCTGGGACAGAAGTAGGGATAGGAGGGCCTCTCCATCCCTAATTGTGAGGTGAGGGCTTTCTAATTACTAGCTATGGATCAATGGATTAAACTATGAAGTGATATAGTGGTGGTGTCTCTACCTTCCACTGTGCTCCTTGGCCAACCACTGGATCAATTGCCTCTGGGACTGCAATGCAAAGGGAATCTAAGTCTATTGTGTATGCTAAGCAAGGTTACAGAGAAGATGTTGGATCAAGACCAATCGGTTTGAAGCCATTAACAAGCCCTCTCTTCCATCTCCGGGCTTCCAGGTTTTGATCTCAGTCTCTTGTTGAGCAAGGGAAATCTTTATTCCAGTTCCAGCTAAGTCATTGATACATAGAAAACATCCCTATGGTTCTCCTCCTATAAAGGGTTGGTTTGGTTCCAGTGGATTGCAACTAATGAAGATTCAGACAAATTCCTTCAACAAATGAAGTTTTTATGAAGTTTATTTTGCACAATTATGAGCAATGTCGTGTGGACAGAAATGGTTTGTTGGTTGTGAAGTGCATATGATGACACTATACATCAATGGATGGAGCACTTGATTACCATTTTGTTTGAGATGATCACACCAACGGCCTTCCTGTTCAACGTAATTTCATCATTGGTTTATACAATGATTTGCTGGAGTGGCAATAGAAAGAGCAAATACGACTTCTTCAGGACCCCTGCAAATTGTTTATCTTAGAAGATTTTCAAAGGAGGAAAGAAAAATTAACAGCAACTGTAGACTTAAAAACTCCATCAATGGCTAGCGGGGAATAAACTTTGTTAGAAGAACTACAATATAAATGAAGTTCCATTGGCTCTCTATGTTACCCCAACATTGAATCTACCAATGATACATCATTTATATCATGCTAGGAGTACTTGCTTTCAAACAGACCGCCATTGGTTATTCTAAGTCAAGTTAGAATGTGAGCTTGGAAAGAAAGGTTTAAGTCTTTTCTTCACCTCACATGAAGATCAATGATTTCATTTAACTCTTTTTAAATTGTTTTTATTAAATTTTTAGAAGGATAAGAAGTGGGGCTAGAGATAAGATGGGCCTGTTAAAAAAGGAGAATAAAACCACAAAGCATAGTTGAAAAACTCAAGATTCGGCAAAAACTCGGGGAAAAACTTGGCAATAACTTGGCAAATTTATTGAACATTTGAAAATACATAAATTTTTAAAAATATTCTTAAAAAGCACACATATTACTGAATTTGTAGAACATATTGCCGATTTCCATCATATATAAATCAAAATTGAAGTTTTAGACATATTGTAGACCGAAAAACAAGTTCGACCTCTAAATAAGTTACAATGCCACTTCCACTTGTCATGTCATATGTAGAAGTTGCCTCATCTAAAGAGATATTTTACAGTTATGCGATAATAGTGTTAGCACACTCAAGAGTAACATCCCAATTTCAAATCATCCCCTCATTATAATCAAGTTTCTTATGTGACAAGAGATCCCAATAACTAGTGGGAATTTGGTAGTGGAGACCTCAATGGGGTCGAGGGGCAGTGCCTCCAGCAGGGTCAAGGGGTAACACCCCTCATGGGGGTTTTGGGGGATACCATTTTCACAATTTTATCATTTAAGGGTGAATATTTGACACTTTTTGTTTATAAAAATATAATTTTTTTCCTTTGGGTGGCTCTTGGGTCCCCTTGGGTTTGTGTGCCCTAAATTGCCACCAATCATGTGTCTAAAATGCATAAGTCATATAAAGTTTTTAACATTAGGTGAAAAAAATGAATTTATAATCATTTAGGCAAGTTTTCCATGAAAAAAATTTATAAGTTTTTAGCAATTTATTGGCGAGTTTTTATCAAAAAATTGCTGTGAGCTAGAAAAATCACAAGCAAGTCTTTAGTTGAGTAACTCCCTGTGGTTTTTGACTTGTGAGTACTCACAAGTTTTGCAAGTTTTTCATCTATGCTACAAAGGATTTAGATAAAGACTAAGCAAAAGCTTTATATTTTGCATGCCTTGAATGTATTGAAGAAAGCCATAGGAAAGTGAAATGGAAAATTCACGAAACGCATGAAAAGACAAGAAGACTACAATTAACTAAAGAGAAGACTTTAACATGCAGAAAAGGATTTCTTTCCTTGAGATTTTTCTATTCTTCTCAACAACTTCTCATACAATATATATGTAATTGTTCATTCAAACAAAAGGAGAGATTTTTCACTGGTGAAGCTTTGCTGTTTTGGCATTCAAGCCTTTAAAGTAAAACATTTTGTAATCATTGAAGATCATCAATAAGACAATAACAACTCTATGACCTTGCAATCGGCCTCCCACATTTGTTTGTTAATTTATTTTGTAGATGAAATAAAATGTTTTGTTTGATTGTGCTCCATTTCAGTTTTTGCCAGTAGATTTGTTTCTACTTCTTATCTCACATATGCAGCCTTAGTTCATAGATTTGAAATCAATTAAGCTCTTGCAAATTAATGACTGCAATCTTCGTGTTTCATTATTGCATTTGAGTTTGTTCCATTTCACAATCACGAATTCTGTGCAAATTAGTCATGTGCAAATAAGGGTTTTTAATTTTGCGTTTCACCTTTTAGTTGGGATTTATTTTCAGTTTTCTTCTTTTTCCATGCATAGTTTGAAGTGAATTCCTTGAAGATCCTACGAAGAGCTGGCTTCTAGAAGCCTGGAGGTTATCTCGCAAGCTGTGTCCCATGTTTGCAAGATTTCTCGTGTTTGTCACTTTGTACTTCTGAGAATACTACGGTGATCTTAGTTGTTTTACATGAGTTTTCAAAATTATTAGGTTAGATTTAATTCAGTTACTGTTTCTTTAATTTTTCAGCTATACATACTTTGTGCCTGATCTTTTATCACCTTAACCGTGTACTGTGTAGTTACATTTTATGTGTTGATCCAAGAATACTTCAGCGGTGTCTTTGCTTCAGATGTGATGCTAATAATGCTAGAATATTTCAAGTAGTATTTAGGTGATTAGCAACTTTGTAATTATAAAATGTCTATTCTTTTTCTTGAGATATGCAGGATTATGTATTGGGCATCCGTTTCAAAGCTAGTGGCTCCTGGTGGTCTTCTGGTATACAGTTTGTTTTCATAAAGTTCCAGTCCTTTATCTTTCATTTTATTTGGCGTTTTAGGTATAATCCACATGTTTTTCATTTGTCCAGGTAATCACCTCTTGTAATTGTACAAAGGATGAACTTATTGAAGAAATCAATAACTACCATCACAGTTTATCTGATGGTGGTTCAAATTCCAAAGAAGTGCTAGGATACTCTTCATCCGCGGCTCCAAACAGCAGCTCGCAGCATCTGTTCCAGTATCTTGATCATATTCGGACATACCCCACTTTTACTTTTGCTGGTGTTGAGGGAACCCGTGTTGCAACTGTTGCATTCCTTCGCAGTGCATAGTTCATCGAGGCTTCAAATCACAGATCACAACCTTTATTAGGATGTTCACCTTCTTCCTTTTCTGATGCTAAGGGAACATGTGTTGTAACTGTTTATTTCTTAGCACTAGCTTTACGCTCACTAAATGTCTCAAAATTGTTGTATTTTGAGGTTTTGTGCTAGAAATAGATTTGAGGTCTGCAGATCCTCAGGGAGTTTGATGGAACTGTTAAGGACATTTAAATTATGTTTAATTATGATATCCACAATGGAGACAATGCTTGAAGTTAAAATTCTGCCCAAGGAACCACGGAATTTGCATTTGCATGTGTGACAGGGATGAACATTTCTGGGGGATGTCTGTGCAAATGATAATGAAAATTCTCCTTTTTTTTCCAATATTTTGGTTGACGAGTTCATCTGATTTAGCCCTTATATGACTAGATTGGATTTTGATAATTTTAGGACTAATTGCTCGGCACAACCGAGCATTAAAGCTTTTGAACTTAGTCACACAAACAAATCATCCCATTTGTTTTCTTGCATTTTTTTGTTATCCACATGCATTTTCTATTTCCTGTCAAGATCTCATGAAATATTGATCATTGGTATAAACTTAAAGCCTTGAAATATGTTTTTGTTGAAGAATATGTGCAAACAATCTTTCGACTCATAGTCATCGTAAATGTTTCTAATTGCATTTAAGAATTTTCGTGTAATGAAAGATAATTTTTTGTTTTAAATGGAATACCTATAATTTGTAATGTCCCCTTCTCATCAGTAATCAGCTTTGCAGTTCTTCAGTCTATTCCGGAACCCGTAGACTGGGATGAGGTGAAAATTAGGGTTTCTTGGGCTTGGTTTTCTATGGCATTCATATTATTTACTATTTTTAGTAAATGCTAGTTGTGGCAGTTGCAGTTGTCTATTCTTAATCCTTAGCAGTTGGAGCAGTGTTATATTTTGGTTTGGTCTTCAGTTGGCAAAAATATTAAATTAATGGCATTTTATTCTATTTCACTGTTGACCCCCACCTTGGCCTAAGGAGTTAACTTAAAGTTGTTTTAAAGTGGGGCCATGAAGGGTACGCCCTCATCAAAAGTTTAATTAATCTTTATTCAAATATTTCTTTATCTTGAAAGTGGACGCCACTTTTATTATTTTGAATAAAGTGTAATTTGTGAAGGCCTTTTGGGACGCCACTTGAGAAGTTGATTGGTCTTGAGAATTGGAGGAGTCTCTTGTGTCTTTTGAGTGCTTCTCAGGCGTTTGAAGAGTCTTGTTGAGTTCTTATTTATTGAAGGTCTTGGCTCCAGCATTATCATCCATCAATTACCTTACTGTTATGCTGTCAAAATGATTATGAACATTTTGCTATTGCTTCGAGGATGCTACCTCCTAGCCCCTTCCCAATTTCGTGTTTGAAATACAACACCTAGTTGGAATATTGCTGCTTCTCACATCAGACTAGCAGATTGAGCAACAAAGGTTGAGAATTTTTGGTGAATTCTACAGTTTTGAAGTTCCTGGTTTTGCTACAGCTGAAGCTGTTTTCTGTTCATATCTTGTGGAGTGATTTTTATCTAGTTCTGGGTGTTTGAGCAATTTAATTGTTGACTTGAGGCGCCAACTTCCACCAAAAATCAGAATTTAATTTGAAGTTGCTGATTTTATCTTGCAAAATCGATTTTCTCAAGGGGCCGTACCATTTAGAGCTGCATTGGGATTCGTGCCAAATAAAGTAGAGACTTTGATTGCTGTTTCTGGATTCTAACTTGGGCGCCAGACTTGTAAGGTGCATTTGCAACTCGTTTCACGTCATTCGGAGAAGAATTGAGTGAGTTATGATAATTTCATTGATTCTCACAGTTGCAGATTGAAATTTCCAGTTTATTGTTTTTACATCAGATTGTTGAAGTTCTGATTTCTGATTTATTAGCAGCTGTTAGAGGGATAAAATATCATTGAAAATCATCTCTTAATCTTGTGTATGAAGAATTCTTTATTTCCTATGTAATTTGCAGCTCATTCCACATTGTACAAACTGTAAACAGTAGTATTGTTCCAGTTTAATTTGCTGCAATTTCTTTCTGTTTCTTCTCACATAAGTCCCCTGGATGGTTTACCGCCAGTGAGGTTAATTTGATTGTAATATCTCATACCCACTCATAGTGGTGAATCCCCACAGCATTGTGGATGCCCGCCGCAGCGGATGAATTGCTTTATTTGTAATCTTTTCCCCCCACTGTTTGGTGGTAGCGTGGAATTGTTTTCTCATGGCTGGTTATCCGCCTAATAGTTCATAATTTCAATTTCTTAGACTCCGTCATATGTTAGCACCTCGCCCTCAGTGGGATCTTGAGTGCACATTCTTGACGTTGAGTAGTTCTTCTATTCAAGTTCAGTTTCTTCAGTTCAAGTTCAGTATTCTCCATTCAAGTTCAGATTTTAATTTGAGGCTAACGCTAATCCAATCATCTATTGCTGGTTATTTTGTGTTATTCCTTCGAAAAAAATTGGTTAGCATATTTCAGTGGTATCAGAGCAGAAGACCCTGCCATCCTGTGGCAAATTGCAGTAGTTAACTGATGAGTGAAAAAGACACTAGGCCATACACCAGAAGTCAGGCCAGAAATCAGCATCAGTTTCCGCCCGTTCCAGAGGCAGATACCTTCTCAGAAGTTCTAAGAGACCTTGGTAAAACAGTGGAAGGTTCAGATAATTCAGTGGAAGTGGTTGATCACACAACTGTAATAATGTCAGATTCAGTAAGAAGAGATAATGAAGAGAGGGATAGAGTGGAGAAGAAGTTTGACGGGATGATAGACATGATGTCCCGTTTATTATCCAAGTTGGATCAGCAAGCAGCTCAGAGTATTATTCAGCCCCAAAATAACTCAGCTGGAGAAAGTAGTGGAGTAAATGGAAATAATAATAGTGGCAGTCCTGAGGTGAATACTAGAGACAGAATTGTAGGTCAGCATACTACAATTCATAGTGGGTCATCCTCTAGACCCCTCTTTCCCGTTTTCACACCAAGGGAAGAGCAACAACCAGTTGAGGCTACTCCAAACTTTGCTGATGATGCTCGTCAAGCTTATATGGAGTATGTTTCTTTACCTCTTGACTTGAGAGGAGCTTGGACCTTTGATCAATTCATGAATCAAAGGAGTCGGAGAAATGGTGGTAGGAATGATCAACGTCCTCTTGCAGGCCCTAGAAATGATTTTTACCAAGCATTGGGAAAGATCACTATGGAACATTTTGATGGTGGTAACAAGTGTACAGCCAGGTCATGGGTGCAAAAGTTAGATAACTACCTCTCTCTTAGACCTATGCCGGAAGAAGATGCTATCAAATTTGCTACCTTGCACTTAGATGGCATAGCTCATGAATGGTGGACTCACGGTTTGGTCACTCTTGGCCATAACCTTATTCGCACATATGGAGAGTTTACCAATAAGCTGATTGAGAGATTTGACACCAAAGATCCGGAATTGAAATTTAGAGAATTGGCACAGTTGAAACAGCAAGGATCTTTAGAAAGTTATGTGGCTGATTTTCAGAGGTTGTCAGTGATGGTGCCAAACATTACTGAAAGAAGACTTGTAGTTCTTTTTGCTGAAGGTTTAATGGAGCCTTTGAAGGGTTGGGTCAAAGCATTTGATCCTCCAACACTAGATGAAGCTATCAAGAAAGCTAGGAGCATGGAGTTGGCAGCCCCAAGGCCTAAATTTCACTCAAAACCATTCAGCCATAAGAAAGATAAAAAGCCTTCTTCAAATCTGCCCAAGAAGTTTCCACCAAGGCTGTCCGAAGAGCTCAAAGAACAGCTTAGAAAGGATGGAGTTTGCTTCACTTGTCGTGAGCCTTGGGTGAAAGGCCACCGTTGCTATGGAAGAGGCAAAGTAGTTCAAATGGAGGGCTATTCTGATTATGGATCAGAATCTGATTCGTCTGATCAGCAATACGAATCAGCAAGTAGTGAAGGTGAAGAAGTTCAAGAAGACAAGTCCGAAGAGGTTGGAGATAGTAGTGCTTTTGCACAACTATCTAGTTTTCAAAAGAATGAATCTTTTAGGGTTCATGGAGTTGTAAATTCACAAAGGATAGTTGCTCTAATTGATACCGGAGCAACTCACAATTTTATTGATGAAGGGCTAGTTGCTAGAAAAGGTTTAAAGACTGAAGATTTTGATGGTTTCAAAGTAATGGTTGCTGATGGTTTCACTATGTCTTGCACAAAGAGAATTCCTAATCTATCTTTGCAATTAGGGAATCATGAAATTAAGGATGATTTTTATGTGGTGGGTATAGGAGACACTGATGTTGTGTTGGGCATACAATGGCTGCGATCTCTTGGTGAGATCACATTGAATTTGCAAACCATGGGGCTGAAATTTCAGTCTAATGGAAGGAAGGTTGTTTTAAGAGGGATGTCAAATGGAGGCCCTCGAATTGTTTCTTTGAAAAGGATGGAAAGGTTGATCCGCCATGATCAGGTTGAATGGGCTGCTGAATGTATGGTTTTACCAGCTGATCCGGTTGAGGAAAAAAGGCAATATCATCCTGATATTCAAGCCTTACTTTCAAAGAAAAGTAAAGTCTTTGGAAGCTTACCTCCTAGAAGACCTCCTGAAAGAGGTTCTGAGCATGTGATTGAGTTAGAAGGAGCAAAACCAGTCATTACTACACCTTATCGCTATCCAAAGAGGCAGAAAGATGAAATTGAAAAAGCCATCAAGGAGCTGTTGGAAAGTGGTTTTATTAGACCAAGCAAGAGTCCATTTGCTTCAGCAGTAGTGCTGGTCAAAAAGAAAGATGGTACAATGCGTATGTGTGTTGACTATCGCGCATTAAATTAGAAAACCATCAAGAATAGATATCCTATCCCTAGGATTGATGAGCTTATTGATGAGCTCCATGGAGCAATGTTCTTCTCAAAGATTGATCTTCGTTCGGGCTATCACCAAATCAGAATGAGGGAGGAGGATATAGAAAAGACAACATTTAGATGCCACTTTGGGCATTTTGAATTTCTTGTCATGCCTTTTGGTTTGACAAATGCTCCAGCCACATTCCAATCTTGTATGAACAAGATTTTTAGACAGCAGTTGAGGAAGTTTGTGCTCATCTTCTTCGACGATATTCTCATATTTAGTAAGTCATGGGAAGAGCACCTTAAGCATTTGGAAGAAGTGCTTAACATTTTAGAGGCGGAATGTTTATTCGCCAAAGAGTCAAAGTGTGTGTTTGGGATGGATGAACTTTTATACCTTGGCCACATTATCAGCTCAAAGGGTGTGAAAGTGGATCCAGAAAAGATAAGGGCCATTCTTGATTGGCCAACTCCAAAGACTATTTCTCATTTGAGAGGGTTTTTAGGGTTATGTGGATTTTATAGAAGATTTGTAAAAGGTTATTCTCATCAAGCAGCACCTTTGACGGATCTTACAAAGAAAGGAGCTTTTCTTTGGACTAAGCAAGCACAAGAGGTTTTTGATAAGTTTAAACAAATCATGGGTTCGTGTCCTGTGTTGGCACTTCCGGATTTTTCAAAACCTTTTGAATTACAATGTGATGCTTCAGGAGAAGGAGTTGGAGCTGTCCTAATGCAAGACAAACACCCTATTGTCTTCGAGAGCAGAAAGTTGAGAGGGGCAGAAAAAACTTACTCTATTTATGACAAAGAGATGCTTGCCATCATGCATGCTTTGTCTAAATTCCGTCAATATTTGGTGGGAAGTAAATTTGTTGTTAATACTGATCACAACAGTCTTAAACATTTTATGCGCCAAAAGGAATTGAATGAAAGGCAGCAAAAATGGGTAAGTAAACTCCAAGCATATGACTTTGACATTGAATATATCAAAGGAAAAAATAATATAGTGGCTGATGCTCTTTCTAGAAGGCCTCATTTGCAGTCAATTTGTGAGTTATCAGCAGATTGAAAAGAATTAATTGCTGCTAATTATGTTAAAAATCAGTTTGCAACCAGCTTGTTAGAAGGTCATTTGGTTGATGAAAGGTATAAGTTGGTTGATGGATTAATTTATTACAAAGATAGAATCTTTTTAGTACAAGAATCTAAGCTTAAGAAAAAGATTCTACAATCTTTTCATGATGTTCCCCTTGCTGGTCATCAAGGGATTTTCAAGACTTATAAGCAGATTCGTGAAAGATTCACTTGGAAAGGTTTGAAAGATGAAGTCTTGAACTACATTAGAGAGTGTCCTATTTGTCAAAGAAATAAAAATGAACACTCTTATCCAGCTGGTCTACTTCAGCCCTTGCCCATTCCAAATCAGAAGTGGGAAAGTATTGCCATGGACTTTATCACGGGGTTGCCCAAGGTGCAAAGACGTGATTGTATATTTGTTGTGGTTGATAGACTAACGAAATTTGCTCATTTCTTTGCTGTTACCACTTCATTTACAGCAGCTCAAGTGGCTGAGTTGTTTTTTAGAGAGGTGTTCCGCTTGCATGGGTTGCCTAAA
>VDFB02291583.1:0-19808 GCA_007258455.2 Sequoia sempervirens
CCAAATTTAGGGAAAGTTCAGAAGGCCAGTGCTGCATCATCCACTCTACAACCTTCCTCCATCTCAACCACCATGCCATGGCTTCAGCAGCCTTGCAAAAAAAAAGATAATGAGAGGACTTAAATTAAGGGCGTTAGGGTTTGTAGCGCCCAAATTTAAGACAAGTTCAGAAATAAAATTGTTAAACATGGATTTTCAAGGCAAATTCATGCCAATAAAATTTTTGTTTTCTTGTGCCCTTCACATGAGAGGGAAAGCTTAAAAGGTAAGTTAAGATAAGAGAAAAATTATATTTATAAAAAAAAAAGGATTCCCCCTTCTCCATTTATTATTATTTCTAATTAAAAATTTAAAATGATACTTTTTATTTGTTTTATGGGAATGTAAAATAGTTTAGTTACAAAGAAAATGACTTAAATATTAATATTCATGCTTTTATAGGATTGAGAATCTAACGATTATTTTACTTCTTTTTATTCATTTAAAATATAATTTAAATATTTTATTTGGTTACTTTATTTTATTTATTTAAATATGTTTTAAATATTTTATTTTTAGTTATTTTCTTTTATTCATTAAAATATAAATGATATTATTAATGTGATCTAGATGTAAGTTAAAAAAAAAAAAGATTAAGAGAATTTTATTTATTTATTTGATAAATAGGATTTTTAAAATGATACCTATTAACCTATTTCATTAGGGACAATAGTCA
Source organism: Sequoia sempervirens (assembly GCA_007258455.2). Taxonomy (NCBI): domain Eukaryota; kingdom Viridiplantae; phylum Streptophyta; class Pinopsida; order Cupressales; family Cupressaceae; genus Sequoia; species Sequoia sempervirens. The sequence continues at coordinate 716 of VDFB02291583.1, forward strand.
CTGGCCAGCAAAGTTGGTTGGGGCTTGGGGTTTGCATTCCTCAAGGTCACAAGTTCGACTCTGCTTTGTAGTGGGAAAAGGCAAGGGTCAATTATATTGTGTGTGCCGGTTCTTGCTCTGCTAATCCAAGGTATAGGAATGAAATTTTCCCCTAACCTCCTTGAGGTTAGATAAATTTTTCTGCCACTTGTAAAATAATAGGGATATTTAAAGGTATGTGCTAAAGATGTTAAATAGTTCATGTTGTATATTATGAATTTATGGACTATGTGTGAAGGCTAGGATAGGAGTTATTATGTATATTTAAGGATAGGTTTATCATGATGTGTGTATGTGTTCGGACATGACCATTACTAGGATGCATGCTATGGACATATTTATGTAATGGGAGTGCTTTGGTTACCTTTGGGGTTTTCACTTGATTCTAATATATTATTATTGTGTTGACATGTAATTATGTTTTTTATTATGATTATCTTTATTATCATGAAGATGTACTGACTTGTTTTCAAGTGTTGTGGTTACAGATGAGACATGAGCTTTTGTTAGTGCTTTAATGAGTATGAGGTATATTGTCATGTTATTATTGCTATGCAGAGATTTATTTAGATAGTTGGGTGATGCAATAGTATGTCGTTAGGCTAGGAGGAAAGAGTGGTAATGTACCATTGGACGTATGGGGGACATACAAGAATGAGATATGATTGTTAGAGTTCCTTTCCTAATACTTTGGCTATTATGCACATGTGCTCTAACTTATATGTTTGAGTGAATAGGTACTAGGCTACATCTCCACCTGAATTAGCAGGTTTGAGTGTGCCTCTAATCCCAATGGTGGTTGAGGAGATAACATCTAGGCCCAAATATACCTTAACCCTAACCATTGTCCTCAATTAGGGACAATTGATTAAGAATGTGTTAACCTTTCCAAGTTGTCATGAGATAATGACCAATCACCTATACCTTATAGTTGGAGTGTTGTATTTATGTGAATGTTTCTTATGGGATATCTGATTGTTTGATTCTAGTGTCTAGCCTTGGTTTTGGATCCCATCTAGATGGTGCTAAGTCTTGTGGTTAGCCAGGTTGTTATTTTTGTGATTAGTGCTATTTACGCTTTGATGTTATTGTCTCTTTTATGTGAGAAGTTATTTTGTGGTTTATGCCTAGCCTTGGATTCTGGATTATTTGAGTGAAGTTAGATATTGGGTCGATCATGTTATTTGTTATTATAATTGTTACTAATGTGTTCAAGGTATGATTTAATATTATTCATAAGTGATATATTTATTTATGTTAATGTGTTGTTATGTTATTATTTTGGGGAATGGTTATTTAATTATTGTTTATTATTATCATGTGTTTTTTTATTGATTATTTGGTATTTGATTATTGTTTATTGAATAATGTTTATTTTACTATTGTTTGGATGAAATAGTTGTTTTATTAGTCTCTTGATTCATTTTATTAAAATGGTCACTTACTTTATGTTTTATGAAGTCCTTATGTGGTCTTAATTGTTTAAAATGCTTCCTAGGTGGTAGGCTTATGGGTTAGAGGTATTTTTATTCCATAAAACCCCTTTTATAAAGTACAAAACCCACTCTAATTACTCTCTTATGAAAAGTGACGAAAATTGGAGTTGAAAGGGTTGTTGGGAAGTTGAAAAGGAGGTTGCCTTTTCCCTTTCTAGGGATTCTCTCTATTTATGGGAGGAGAGGGTTTTCTCTCTTTTGGGGGCTTTTTTTGTTCTGGAGTTCATGTTTGATTTTCATTCTTCATTTTTGAGTTCTTTCCAGGTTTGTGAAAAGTAAGGAGCAATGAAAGATATTTTTTGGAGAGTTGTTGCAATTTGGGGGTTTTGAAAGTTGAAAGAATTGTTATGAATTTTGATGTTTTTGGTCAAATTTTGAGCGATTTGAGATGGGATTTGAAAATGGTGATTTGGAATTTTGGTTGTGAATTCATGAGAATTTATTGCTGCTGGTGAATGGACATTTTGGCTTCTGATCGTGGTTTTTGATTGGTGATTTGAGCTTGGAGGATTTTTCGGGGTTTCAACTGTTCTTCGAATTTGAGGTAGGAATTTTCTTGATTTTGTTAAATTATGCATTTCATATTTATAAGCATTTGAAAAGGGTTAAATTAATTGAGTTTTTAATGTTTTTGATAATCTGGAAAATATTTGGTTGCTGGGTTTCTCATTTTTTCATTTGGCTGTAATCGGGTATGCTGAAAAAAGGGTTTTTAAGGGAGTCATTTGTTGCTTCGCATTTTGTAAATTTCTGAGTCATTTTTGGTCAATTCCGCCTACGGTTTTAAGTATTTGAGGGTCAAATCTGAAATAGGTTTTTGACTAATTTGGATTTCAAGTTGATTTGATTGTTTTATGGCTTACAGACGTGACTGCTGTCAAGAGGGTTTTTAAGGGAGTCATTTGTTATTTCACATTTAGTGAATTTCTGAGTAATTTTTGTTCAATTCTGCCCATAATTTTGAGTAGTCGAGGGACAAATCTGAAATGGGTTTTTGACAGATTTGGATTTTGAATTGATTTGACTATTTTATGGCTAGCAAATTTGACTGCTATCAAGAGGGATTTAGTTCAGTTTTGAAGTCTGTATAGAAGGATATAGATCCATCCTTTTCAATCTATATCATGTTGTACTATCTGTGCTTGAATGTGTTTACTATCTATATGTTGACAATCCCTCCCTATTTGAGAAATCTTGTGTTGAGGCTTTTGTATTGTGTAAGGATCAATTGTACCAAGGTTATGCATTGTTGGTCCTGATTATGAACTGTTGAGAAAGAGAATCTAAAGTTGGCTATCATGTTATAAGATTGTGAAAATAATGTAATGTTCTTTATTGTATGTGTTGTGGTATAATGATCAACTTTTGGATTTCCTATCCATTTTTGTTATGTGTTGGGCTTCTGGAAGTATCTGAAATTCTTTGTGAAAGTCCTTGTAATTTTTGGTTGATTCTTGTTTTATGTAGTCTCCTTTGAATGTTTAGTGTCAGCCACTTGTTGTTTTAGTTGCTTGCTTGTGTGTGGGGCCTAGTGTTGTCTCCTACCACAAAGGGAGTGGGCCTTAGGGTTCCATGTGGTAGGGTGGTATTTTCCAACCATCGATTGGGGTGTAGGTGGTTCAGTTCATGTGCAACATGGAGTCTTTCCTTCTACTTCATTTGAGAATTGGTTTTATGGTGCAAATGATATTTCTAAGAAAATTGTGCCTAATATGTATTTTATATATATGTACCTCTTAGATGAATGAATCTTGTACATTGTAGCATTCTTGTAAAGGAAATGTAAATGAATTGATTTGATCTTGAAGATACATTTATTGTTGTTTATTGTAATGGAAAGGTTAACGTAGGAATGTTGCATTTATGATGTATATGAACTTAATTTAGTAGTAGATGTGATATATATTTATGTACCTATTTCATGGCATTGATTAGGATTAGGTTCATATTGGCATAGTGTTAGATGAGGTTTAATTATAATTAAGTTATGTTATCATATGTAATTTGATGTATGAGATTTAATTTACATTCATAGGATTGACTGGATGTGTTCTTAGTATATCATATGTCTTTCTATATGTTTAGTTAGTGTAGATGTGTCATAGTAGTGACATTACGGGACAATGGTGGATAGGTGTGTCAGTGGGCTATGATTAATGTTACTTTTAGGTCATAATGTGTTTATGATATGATGTTAATGTAATGATGTTATCCATGTTAATTTGTTGAGTTGCATTAGTTAGTGTCACTTTAGTTTCTTTAAAAAAAAATATTGGCATGTTACACTAGTAGAAATGTGAAAATAAATGATTACATGACTAAAAATTTTAGTCACGTGACTGAAAATGACTAAATTCTACTATTCTTTTGCGATTCACAAGTATAAATGACTAAATAAATGACTAATTTGGTTATCAAGTAAAATCACAACTAAATTATTGGTCAGACAAATAAAAATGACTATTACTCTATTCTTTTTTCTTTCAAATTTGATCATAATCCATAGAACTTAAGCCCCCCTCATGGGACCCCTACCTAAGCGGGCCATTTGGTGCGCCCTAGATTTGCTTGGTGCACCAAAATAGCTATTAGTGGAGGCATTACCTCTTGATGTAGTCTTAAGGCTACATTTTTTTTATAAAAAATTAACATTTACATTCTTTAACTTTTATTATCATAAGTGACTAATTCAGTCGATTAAAACACAACTAAATAATTAGTCACACAAATAAAAATGACTAAATAATTAGTCATATAAATAAGAAATAAATAATATGATATTAAGAGTGGATGTGATATTATTATATAATATTATATTATATTTATATTATGTGTATAATATTATAATATATAATATTATATTATAATATATAATATTATATTATATTATTATAATATTATATTATATTATTATAATATTGTATTATAATCTTATAATATTATAATCTTATAATATTATAATATTATAATATAATATAATTATATTTTTGTGAAAAATCAAGAGAGTTACAGATTGTAGTGTATTTAATTTCTATTCCATTTTGGAATCTTGTTTTAGGAGACAAATAAGGAAAAATTGGGTGGGAAAATCTTTGGCCATATTTTTCATTTTAATAAATATACTCTAAACCCTAAGTGAAACCTTATTTTCAGGTTGTAGCTCGCCAAATTAGAGAAGTGAAAGTTAAATACTATCAAGGAAGAGTTTGGAGGAGCCGAACTCTCAGATGCAGCTCGGAATAGGGATCGACATGATATGTATGGGCTTTGAGTTCATATGGCAGAGCATGAGGACCTTGACTCAACCGACCCTACTATTCTATGGGTGCTAGATGGAGATGGATTCCGAAAGGAAGCACAACTGGAATCTTCACTCAGACACCATTAGAATAGTAGGGCACTAGTCTAGGATTAACCACAAGATGCCTCCATGGGTTGGGATAGGGGTTCTCAGCTATTAATAATAGATAGTTATGGGCTCCATTGACGTGATGAGGTTAGGGTGCCAAACTAGTAGTTGTTGTGAAGAGAAGATATTTAGTGCTGCCAACTTTGTTGGGGCCTAGTAAGGGATGACTCAGAGCCCTTGTCTAGCAGTTGGGTGGCTTGAACAACCAAATTTCAAATTGCCACAACACTTTTGGTGTGTGAACGAATGGAGTTGAATTTTGAATGACTATGGGTGAGTGTGCTCTCTTTCTCTATTGTTTTTGTAGGGTGAATATTCCATGCGACTTTGACAAAGCACAGAGAGCCCAAAAGTTGGGCTCTACCTTTGTCATTCACATAACTTGGGGACTCATCCTCCCAATTGATTTTGTACCTATCCATTGCGGTGTTTGGTATTAGTGTAGCAGGGGGTGAAGCCACAATAGTGGTTTAAAATTTGATGGAGGAAGGAAAACTAAGAAAAATGACCCCATGGAAAAAAAATTGGTTTTAGGGGTTCAAATGAACTTACAAGTTCAGCTGAACCCAAAAGGGGTTCGCCCAAACTAGGGTTCAAGCGAACCCATTAATTACTGGGCCCACATTTCCTACCCAAAATAACAAAAGGAAATGCATATTTAAAGGGGTTCAAATGAACCTGGTTCCTCGAGCAAGGGGGTTCGCTAGAACCCCCTAGTTCTAGCGAACCCCCCTTTTCCCTATTTTTTGACCTTGTTCACAAAAAAAACCTTAATGTTTATGCTTTGAAGCTCAGGTTGAGGATGAAAATGGAGGAATCTTCACAAATCCAATTGGAATCAGGTAGTCCTCAGAATGAGCTATCCAGCGAATATAATTTTAATATGTTTTGGTTTTATTATGTATTTGTTCTTTTAGTTTTATTAAACATAGGTTTTTCATCGAAAATGAAGGTCTTTGTTCTGCACATGTGGAAAAAATAGTAGATTATAAAAAAAAATTAGCAAGAAAAATATGAGTTACACCTAGATATTGAAGTCCTTGATCCAACAAAAAATAAAAATGAATTCGATATATACAAAAAGTTAAGTGTTATCTGATTAGCTATGTCTGAATTGTCATTGTTTTGACTTTGAAACGATTAAAGAAAAAATATTCAATAAAAACTATCTATTAGAATTGGAAGCACTAGATATCGAGTTACAAATCTAAATTTAAAAAGAATTAAATTTTATCCTTCATGGAAAAAAAAATTTGTGTTATCACGGTGTCGTCCTTTTTAAAATGTTGTTTTTGAAAAAAAATCAATTTTTGTCTTGAGGATGGAAAAAAATTCTGTCTGATTCCAAAAATTTTGAAAAAATAATTTTTAGAATCTATAAACAAAATGCCACAAATCACTAGTTCGCATCATCTTCAAAGTCCTCATGGTTTAGTAGCTATAGGTGCTTGAAAGTGAAGATTTTGTTAAAAAAAATCAGTTCAATGTCCAGTTTGGCCAAAAATTGTAAGCCAATATTGTGGGAACTACAAATGTTATCCTATTTTGTTGTTACCTTTTTTCCATGATCAAAGGAGGATTACATACCTTTGTAGACCATCTTCCTCTTCAGAATTAAAGGTGGATTTCACCCTGGGTCACTGCTCTAGTTTTAAAGGTTACAAACAAAGGTTGATGATAACCTAATGTACTCATTTTTCAATTGCAGGTTCTAGACGAGGTACTTTCCATATTTTGTAGTCCGAGGACACAAAAGTAGTCTCAGTTGTCTTAGTAGTAGTTACTCATCTTTGTGCTATGTATGAAGATCAACCATATATTTAGAAAGTTTTATGCCATTTGTTTTTGAGATTTTAAAAATGGTGTATTATTGTAGCTCTCTATTGGAATTAGGCATTTTTAGATATGCATTTTGTTTTTTTCATCGTGCACCAACATGAGTCATGCTTTAGAGGCATAGGCATGAGGGTGTAGAACTAAGGTACAAGTGAGATGCAAAAATGTGGCTGTAGCCTGCTAAATTGTCTTCAGCTGAGAACAAACCATACCCATTAACTACTCTTTGAGGTCTATGACCTACCTCTATACAGATTCATTTTTAATATGTATTCCCATCTACACATATTATTTTAGTATGTATTCCCATTTATTAATCATTTACATATACATGTTTTATTAGAATTATTTAGGAACCAAAATCTTCAAAGACACATAGTCTTCATATAAAACCCTAGTATTTTCTTGCAGACTTATCTCTTATTTTATTTTAATTCGCTTATTAGGTGTGAGGACTAGATTTATTTTCAAAACGTATTGACTATGTAGCTTACCAATAGTTAGCTCATTTTGAGTCTTTTTTTATTACAAGTACCTTATTTAATATATGGTATTATCAATAGGGATTGCACCTGTATGCGAAAGAAAAGAAGCCTCACAATCCTGTGTAACATGGGAATACTTCCAAGTTGTGGGTACCCTATGTTGAAAGTAGACCTCCAGATTATAGGTTGGCTTCCTTTATGATTTTCTAATGAATGAATGTTTTTTTAGTAGGGAAAAGGGAAGAAAAGCTAAATGAAATCAATGCATAAACTGAACTTAAAATGAATGGTGATGCACCTAATGAAGATAAAACCTACAACCTGATTCACAGCTATTCTCAGAGAAACTATTCACACAGTTCAAAAATGGTAACTTAATCACAAAAATAATTCTAAAGAAGGCTAAACAGTTTGGTTTCTTCAAAAGGAAAATAAGTTCTCATAGTTTAAAGATCAAAATGAAAAAAATAACTACTTAAGACCTATGATGGATGCACAATAATGAACGAGACAAAACTTAAAGGTTTTGATTATTTAAAACACAATAGTTTCATCAAAATCATTCATAAAGACATTTTTCATTATTCTGAAGAGGCAAACTTGATAGATTTTGAATGACAAAAAAAAGAATCTTTGCACTAATTGAAAAAAATGAAAACCAAAGCTCTACTGCTATATTAAACTGTAAATAAAAACTAAGTTACAAATTTTAGTCTCTCTGCAAAAGGTATGCAAGAAGAGATGAAAAATAAGAACTAAGGAAAAAGGACTTTTTCCCATAAATACAATGAAGGCATGCATAATGCTCCCAAGAGGTGGAACTCCAAGCTAACTGGAAATCTGAAAAAGCAAATGCATGATTCTCACGAGCAAAATAAAAAACCCTAGGAAAAGGGGGGAAAAGCTAAAGTAATCCATACTACAATAGCTCCAAACTCCACATGATGATTCACTTGACTCAAGTGAACTCAAAAAATTCTCCAGTTGACTAAAAGTCAAAAGAAATATCTGAAATATCCAGTTGCATGCGTAAGTTTTAGTTTCACCTCCCAATCTCCTCTTTTGCATGAGTAAAAATATCAAAAAGACTTAAGTCTCACTCCTCATGGCATATATAATATATATCACCTTCATCTTTAGTTCACTTGCCCTTCAAAATAGTTTAATTCAACAATTATTAAAAACAAAATTAATGAAATTGTTTTAATAATGTCTAATAAACATTACAAATAATGTGAAGGGGCTTACAAAATGTTTTTGAAAAAAAAAAAATTACTCCTTATGTCTCCCGACCCCCTCCTCAGCTTCACGGGCTTCATCCATATCACAAGGCTTATTGACTTAGAAGTCAATACCCCGACATAATAATTCACAATGACTTTGTAAAAGCAAGGGTCAAAATTTTTAATCATTCGAATGGAGATAAGGTAAAAACACTGAGGAAAAATCCCTAATCATCACATTCATACACTTGTCAAGGAGACTTCGAGAGTGAAGCTCTCGACCGTGGCCGCCATGCTAGGGTTCCAGTTTGACCTGAAGAGTCTTCTACTATTTTGATGATTCTTTCCTCTGAGATTCTCCATAACAGTGCCTGGTAAGCTGTCTTCTTCCATCATTCTGGATATTTGCTTTGTTTCAAGGGCTTTCAGGCTTCTACAGTCGTGGTCATAAACATATTTCTAATCGACTCTAGTTGTTGTATGTACTGTTTGATGATTTTTAGCTTTTGAGGCCGCCATTTAAATATTTTTGAAGCTTCTCCTATGGGTTTTGAAAGTGCCCATCCTGTGAGGCATTGACAGTGAACTCGAGGTATGGCTTGCATTGATCATTATTTGCTCAACAAAACATGTTCCAACCAATGCTCAAAGTGATAATTTTTTCTCAATTTATGTATATTATGAATTTGAAGACCCTGTGTTTTACTGTCGAGGGTTTCATCAATATTTTCCTTGTAAATAAAAGACATAAAAATAATATGGCACCTCCATTTGCACTATGCGGGGTTCTTTTGTATTTTCATAGCTGAATGTAAAAAACTCTTCAAAAACTCTAGATTATTTTCATTATTTCTCTGTAGACTTATAAAAATGAGTGGTCGCGAGCTTCTATCTCTGAGATTGATTATGGGTACTAAAGCAATCTTTTGGGTTTCATGTTTTTGTTGTGACACAAGCTTGACCTCCATTCTGGGTTTGTACTTCTTTTGTAAATAACAAGGATTTCTCCCTTCATTGTGGCCATGTCCTCTATTACATTTGCTTTTCTTGAAAGAAAATAAAAGGAAACTCTTCATACACGAATCTTTGTTTTTCTGATACCCTTTCTTGAAATAGGTTTTTGGTCTTCACTACATGTAGCTTCTACATGCTACCATACAACACCGTTTCTCCATCTTTTTTGGGAACTCCTTTTCAGTGATAAGTTCATGCAAGATTATAATATGAATGTGATTTCTTGTTGAAACCCCATAGTTCATTTTCATTCTTCATGAACACTAATGTATGTTATAGAGTTATATCTCCAATGTTCTTCACATTATCACTACTTTTGCTGCTTGGAAATTACCTGTGGTGCTCTTTTAATTCTGAGAACCACTGCTTATAATAGTCCTTATGATGCTGTTTTGGAACATAATTGTTTGTTCATAATACTTGTTATGAATCTTCAAGTTGGCAGTGATTTGAATAGTGATTCTCTATTGTATGAATATTATTTCCTTGATGCTTTGTGATAGCAATCTGATTGCATGACTACTCTTTTGATCTTTTATATATGCTCCATGATTGTCTGTAATCAATTACACACAAGAGTTTTATTTTTTGTCCCTTTATAATGAATGGTATACTCATTATGCATGATAGTTGACTCCTCTATGATGAAACTATCCTTGATGAATGTCACAAACATTGGATGACTTATAACCTTTATGAATCTTCATGACTTGTGGCAACTTTAAATCATTTGTTCCAATCTATCATTAGACTTACTTTTTATGTACTCTTGTTCTTTGCACAGATCCTTAATTGATTGTCTTTTACTGCCCCTCAAAATTGTGTAACTTAATTGATGTCAACTGTAATATGACAAAAGGTTGTTGATAAGCATGTTGGGATCAACCCTTGTGGGAGCCACACTTTACACCACATGCTAAAATGTTGAACATGATGAACCAGCAGTGAAACATGAACCTGTACCAGCACTGTGAACAAACAAGTTAGATAGAAATAGAGAAATTCAATGTTATTCTAATGATTTTCTCCCATTAGATGATCTGATTTTGATTCTTTTGCTTTAATCTGATATGGCTGAATTAGATTGATAGCTCATAGGTTTAAGTTATTCAACTATTGATAACATATGACGAAACTTTATGTCCTGAGCTCTAACAAATCTCTTTAACATCCCACAGGTACACCTGAATCTCGGGAATGAAGGATTGAAGATAGGAGGGAAGCTGATCACAGAGTTGAAGATAGAATAACAACATTGAACAGGCAATGAAGGATATAATGTTTCGTTATATGCTTTCTTATTTTTATCTTTAGTTGAATAGCTTAGCTCCTATGTTTTATCCATTTGATTCAGTCATTCCCATGGCTTGTGTGGGACTTTTAAACATTCTTTTATCTTCAAATCATAAAACAACAATGTTTATGCAATCTTGTATGTTCCTCCATTTCAAAATAAATAAAATACAACATTACTATGCTATTTTGATGAATCTTCTGTGTTGTGAATTTTGCATAATAAATTGAATCTTATTTGAAATCCTTTATTTGCAATGAACTATCAGCATAAAATGAATGTACCTTTCACCTTAAACAATTCCAGCTCTACCAAAATGAGTTGAAGGTAGAAATTTTGGTAACATATATATTTATTGGTTTTGATTCCAATATGTTATTGTTCATTTGTCTATTACTAACTATTTTCATTCCTCTCTCCTTTTATGTAGATCTAAAATAGGAGATGCTATAAAGAATTTATGGGTTTATAGTCAAGATAACATGAAATTTAGTACATAGAATATGCTTCATGGAGGTTATCAATTAGATAACACTTTGGTTCATATTGTATATAATTTAGATTTCCTTCTTTAAGCTTATTTTGGAAGAGCCCCTTTTTGAAAACCAGTGGGTTTAAAACTTCCAAGGCTTGATAAAAAGCAAGAAATTTTATGTATAGTTATAGGTGGAAGGATCTTTCTTAGTTTTTTTCAATTTTAAAAGTATAATATATCAGTAGTTTGCATACTGCAAAAGATTTTGTCTTCAAAACTCTATATATAGAGTTCTTTGTAACAATTTTAAAAGCATAATAAATTAGCAGTTGGCATACTGCAAAAGATTTTGTCTTCAAAACTCTATGTATAGAGTTCTTTATAACATATTTTATATACATTTTGACTATACATGTAGTGAATTATTTTCAATCCTTTGAGCATATTTGTTGAATTTTTATGATTATTTCAGTTTATAAATGACTACAATGACTAAATAAATTACTAAACAATGACTAAATAAATGATTACAATGACTAAATAAATGATTGCAATAACTCAAATGACTACAATGACTAAATAAATGACTAAACAATGATTAAATAAATGACTATGATGACTAAATAAATGATTGCAATGACTAAATAAATGACCAGTTAACAACAATCAATGACTAAATTAATACCAAAATGTATGACTAAATTAATGCCTAAATATATGACTAAATAAATCACTACCATGACTAAATAAATGACCAGTTATCAACAATCAATGACTAAAAATCAATATTGATCAATGACTAAAATAGTTTAGTCATAGAATTTGAGTCCCGTTGTAAATGACGAAAAATAAACTAATGGTCCGCATTGACCAAAATTAATTATTTATAATACTGCAACTTTTAGTAGTTTTATTTTGATCATTTTTTACTAGTGTTATTTGTGGACTTTTGTGTTAATCCACTGGGTCCCTTAGTGGGGTGTTACACCGGGTATCAGAGCCAATGTTGCAGCACTGGGATCTCTGGTTAATGTTGTCGCCCACATCTAGTTATAGTAACTTTCCCTATGCATGTGTTCTTGGATGTATGATGTGTGGCTAGAAGGTCATAGGGACCCTTGTGTTAGATACCATGTTTTACTCTAAACACCCAGTTGAGATGTTAGATAGAGGATCAGAAGCCTTGTGTATTCTCTTGTTGTGTGTGATTCCTTGGAGGCTTGTAACTGTTGATTTTTCTTGTGTGACCTTGTTTCATTTTCATGAATTCCAGTTCTTTAAAAGTACAAATTTAGTCTTGGAATGCATATGCGGGTTTAGATTAATTAGTTGACAAGTTGGCATGTGGATTTCTTTTGTTTGACTAAATGTGCATTAGGATAAGATGCTATTTTGCACGGCTAGGTTACTTATGTGGTTCTATGCAAGTGGGAATGTATGTTATGTGGTTTAAAAGGGAAGTCCTGGCTTGAGTGTGTCATCTCTTTGTTTGTTTTTCCATGGTTTGTAGAAGTGTCTACACCCATATGTTGTACAGTGCATTTTCATAATGTTAAGAATATACTGCATGTAAAAGGGTTGTTGGAATAGACTAAGGAAAAGTATGTAGGTAGTTTATAAATGAATTATTTTCTATCTTTTGTGATTGCTATAATGCATGCAAAGTGATGTAATGCAATCCCGATCTTGTGTTTAGTTATGTTTAGAAATGGAAAACCTGCCTGTGGGTGGTAGTTAAGATTTGGGAAGAAAGTGTGACTTAATTTTCCTTTATATAGATGCTTTGATTGGACAGGTTGTGTTTGCAAGTTGTTTGCATCGAGTTAAATTATCTTGTTTCCTCTTTCTCTTAATCCACATATAGTTAATAAAGAGAATTAGTCTTAAACCACATTATAATAGAAAATCATTTAGGCCTTAAACTTGTATGCTTAAACCTTGACTATGAATCAAAGAAATTATGTCTGAAATTACTTGAGTGACGGATCTTATGTTCTCCTAAAACTGCACTCCTTACTTTTGGTTTATGCATAAAAGATAGATTATGAATGAGACTGAGTGTAGTTGTTGGGTATTTAATCTATGCATTTGGAAGTAAATTTATGTGATTAAGTTTTGCATTACATGATGTGATATGTTTTTATTGGAAAGGGCTACTTTGTGGAATAAATAAGATGCTAGTGCATAGAACTAGGTTTCTATTTTGAGAAATTATGATGACTATATTGGTATTTGAACATCTTGTTTGCTATGTGTAGCTAAACCTATGATGTAATGTCCTCTTTCTTACTATTGTATAAATAGAAAATATTTATGCATTGGATGTCTTGCATGTTGAATTGTTATGGGGGGTAACATGTGAAGTAATTAAGCTTAGGTATGGGATATGGATGTTTGAGTAGGCATAATCACTATGTAAAGATTTAGTGTTACTTGTACTAGCCTGGGATAAAGTTTGAGAGAATGTGGGATTGTGTTTTGGAAACAAATATGTGAATCCTTTTGTTCTATGAAAATTTGAATAACTTGTGATGAAGAGTTGTCTGTGTTTAGGAAAGACCCACATGAAGTAGTAAGAGTTAAGTAGAGGATCATTATTGTTCTTTTATGAATATAGAACTTGTGTATAATTTGTTGAACTCTGGATTCATGAATGTTGATGTGAAAGTATTAATGATTCTTGGATGCATTTAGAAATTCATGGTGCTTATGTAAAATTCTTATTGTTTGGAAGAAAAGTTAGTTTGCATATGCATATGTTATGAGGATAGAATGTTATACCGAATGAATAAAAGTGAATGTGAATTTGTTAAGTGGAGTTGTTAAGTGATCACGATGATCTTGACATTGATATTTAGCATCATGTGATATATGGAAAAGAGTAGAGTGAAAGAAAAAAATTGATAAAGGGTTATGGATATATGTAATGATATGAATCATATGGGTTATGGAAGTAAATGTACTTATGGAATTGTGTATGTAATTGTACCCCCCTATAAATGTGAGAAACTAGTAACTTTGCATTGGTTGAGTGTTGTGAATACCATGTACTTTCTTTGTGTGCCCATGGGATGGTGATATTGTGTACCCATCCATGGGAAATATATTGTATTTGTTGGTGTGGGATTAACCATACCATTATGTGTGCTTGTATGTTTGTTACCTAATTGAGGGCCAACACATGTGTGGTTGAAATTTATATATATAAGAGTAGCCAAAAGATAGTTTTATAGATTCTTTTCTTTTGGTTCTCTAGTACCTCAATCCGTGAAGGGGTAGTCGTAGCCACAAAGTTCCTTGGGCAGAGTGTGCAGTGTGCACATATTGCAACGCAGAGTGGTCTTAGCTCAATCGATCCCGAGGAAACGTACTCACTACTTCCCCTTATGATGGATCAGGGTACTTGATCCATATGTGCTAGCCTAATCCCCACAGTTCTTGAGCATATTGATTGTATTTCTTGGATGATCATCTACCTTGTCTTCATGAAAGGTATGATATGCCACATGAGTTTTCAGTTGGGGGCCAAGGTCTTGGGTGAGAGGGACCTGCATGGACAACCTGACTAGAACTATGTGATGACATGTGTTGGCACTTGGGGGTCGGGGTCTATGGTGAGAGGGACCTACATGGACAACCCAAGTGAGACCATGTGCCCCATGTATATGTATATTTTGAGGTCTAGCATGTGGAGGGAGATTTGTTACCCATGCTGAGACAGATTTCGTATCTGCTCATGTTCCGACATGATGCAATAGGTATGATGCCACACCCCACTGATGTTCTGACATAGTGTTGGTGATGATGCCATGTTGCTGATGGTAGCGAGTTGGGCTCAAAGACACGATGCCACATTCATAGACACATGAAGGTGCACTACGAGATTGTGTTATGATAGCCTACTTGTGTGATGAGCATAATGGGGCCTTGTACACTTATAGAGGGATACTCATGTCTGCTTTTGACAATGTTTGGGTTGGTTATCATATGGGTATGTCCTAGCCATGTACACCTATGGCTATGACAAGTACTTGCATGTGCCTTCTCCATGAGGTATTGCTATGCAAGGTGTGTTTTGCGCATGCCTACTTTCGCAGAACCATAGACACACTGCCATGTGGCATATTACCAGTACGTGCCTTCTCCGACTAGCATATGCCCATGCCGCACTAAGATGCGATGTGGGATGGGGACCGATGTGCACATCCCATGCGGGAAGCCAAGGAGTGCATGGGCCACTTGGCTAGTCCATGCCACGTGACGATGCGATACAGGGTGTAGCCGAGGAGTACACTCTAAGCCATGTGGATGGCATGCTCACTCCGCACCACATGAGGGCTACTGCTATAGCTTGGCATTGTTCCCTCCTTCCTCGTTTGGTGGCTCATGTCACGTAGTGTTGTACAGTGCAATTTTGAATATTGTGTAATTTCTTATGGTTATTGATGATTTTCTATTGATTGTGAAGGTCGAAACTTTGTTTATATTTGATTGTGATGGTTTATCCACATCTTGTGATCTTATTTGCATGTAGCCCTCATGGTTACATTTGATTTAGTGTTGAAATTGCATTCATTTCTTGGTTTATTGGTTTATTGAATCTTTATTTGATATTTATTTATGACTTCGGTGGCTAAACTAGTTTATCCTTATTGTTTTCGATGTTGGCCATGTGTCATATTGTGATTCCTCTCCAAGGATGTATGAGGCAGACTTGGTGTGTATATGAGGAAGAAAACGCAGGGAACCTTGAGGATGGGGGTATGTGAGGTTGTTACACAGCTAGGACCCACTACCCACCTATGTGTGATGACTATATCTTGGAGGCTAACCACCTTATACAACAAGAGATAGGTCATTTTGGTCTTGTTTGGATGGTCTCACCATGTGTGTGTGGCCTAACACCATCAAGCCACTAAGTGTGAGGTATGGATTATGTGAGATGGATATTGGCTCTTGGCTCATGGATATGTATCATGGATTAGTATGCTGCTTACCGGTGTCCAGATGGACCCTTGTATAGCCTTGTGATGTGATTCTTGGTGATGTGAATTTGTGTGTATGTGAAGAATGTATGTTAAATCATGAAGATAATACTTATGAAATGATAAATTGTGTTTCTATGCTACAAAAAGGTGTAAAATCATGATATTTTGTTGAATATGTTGTGAGATTTAGTGTTGTAAAATGAATAAAGTGGAATGTCTTGTTTGAAAATGATGGATATTTAATTAAAAATGTGTGTTTTGTGTGTATAATTATGTTGTGTTTTATGGAAGTGTAGCATTTTGATGTATTGATTGCTTAATAGTGTATTGGAAGAGGAATTATAATTTAAGGGTAAAGAAAATGAAATGGTAATGCATTTGAAATTGAATACTTTTATATGTTTATGATATGAGAAATTCTACTAATTAGGATTAAAAGGGTGCAATGTTTTCTTTTTCCTAAAATAAACTGATGGGTGTTAATGCTAACATGTAAGGATTTTGAGTGGTTTAAATGTACTATGGAATCATTTATGAAATGCAAGTCTTGATTGTGATATTATTTTGACATTGAAAACTAAACGGTTAGGTCATGTTTGAAATGGACTATGTAAGTATATATGCTTGTGAGATGAATTATTTTCATAGGAAAAACTAGTGTATATTATTTTGATGTAATGAATCAGCTTTGATGTTGGTAATAGAAACATTCAGTACCGATGTGTTATGTTTCCATCCTAGTTTGTGACTTCTAGGATTAAGTCTTGAGTTTTAGGGGGGGAGGATGTAGTTCCCTCCATTCTCACCATGGATGTGCATGTAGATTGGCCTTGGAACTTGGAGATGAAGATAAAATAATAGGGATATTTAAAGGTATGTGCTAATGATGTTAAGCAGTTCATATTGTATATTATGAATTTATGGACTATGTGTGAAGGTTAGGATAGGACTTATTATATATGTTCAAGGGTAGGTTTATCATGATGTGTGTGTGTGTGTGTTCAAACATGACCATTACTAAGATGCATGTTATGGACATATTGATGTGATGGGAGTGCTTTGGTTACCTTTGGGGTTTTCACTTGATTCTAATATATTATTATTGTGTTGAAATGTCATTATGATTTTGATTATAATTGTAACACCCCTCCATTTTGTTCTTTTGATCGAACAGTGTTCGTTATGTATATTTTTGCCTTGTTAGCACGTTGGTTATAAACTTGGTTACTTTTGACCGCTAATTGTTAAGCGATGTAAACATTATGTTTTGATGTGATAGTACTTTAATCAAATGATATTATTATTTCATGTTGTGGATTAAATTAGCAAGTATGTGAATTATTGATGCTTATGCTTTGATTATACCATTGATGATTAGAGGCGTCAGTTAGCGTTATTGTATTGGTGAAGGGGACGGGATCACATCACTCGCACGCGAGTGCCCTGTGATTCCGTGATTTCCTCTTCACGGTGTGTTTTGATATTTATATATATATGTATGCATGTTCGACACTCGTGTTGTGTGCAGGATGCAGGTACAGGACATTGACTCCACCTGATTCTACAGGTCTAAGCATGTCCCTTGTTCAACGGAAAACGATTGGGAGATAGTAGCTTGGTTTTCTGTGTCGTGACATCACCCTAGCCATAGTGTGTCGTCGGGTTGTCAGTTGGGATAAGTTATTTTCCTTTTCATCTCGTCTCTCCTTGCTTGCGTGATTAAATTTCCTAGTGAAATGGTGTTTGCTTTATTTAATTTTATTGCCGAAATTCATAAAATAGTGCTTATTAATTAATTAGTTAATTTAATTCAATTGATAAAATAATCTAATCGTGAATTAGATTTATTGTTGATTAATTAAATTAGTCCAATTGTGTTAGCATTATTAAATAATGAGACAAAAAAATATATATATATAGAAGTTGTATTGCATTCCTATTGAAATAAAATTAAAAATGATTTGTTTTAAATGTAATAGTTGGATTCAATTTTGTGAAATAAAGTGAATTTAGTTATCATTGTGGGGTAAATGGAATTTTGTTTTAAATGATTATTATGCATTTGAAAAGGAAAATAAAGTTGTTTTATTAATTTCCAAAAAAATGAAAATATCCAAAAAAAATATCTAAATTGCAATAACTTTTGGTGGGTGACTAAAATTAGGGGTTTGACAATTTGGAGAAGGGCATAAGGAAAATAGATTTCTTTTTTTTGAATTATCTTTTTTTAGAATTTGGGGTAATTTTTGAAGAGCAAGAGGAAACTTGGAAAAGCTTGGAGAAATTCTTGAAGGAGTTTTTTTTGAAAAATTGTTGAAGCAAACTTGAAGGAGATCAACCTCCATTGAAGGATTCAACAAAAAACTTGGAGAAAACAAAAGGTTCCATGTTTTCCCTTCTTCATGCAATTTTATTTTAACAATTTTGTTTGAAATGGCTCAAATTAGTTTTGGAAAATCAAACTTTGAATTCTAAACCCATGTTGGAATCACCATTCAAACTTGAATAAAAGAGATTTGCAAATTTTTTTGAGAAAACAATATGAACCAGAAATTATCCTCACACTATCAATGAGAAATCTGAAACAAATTTGAAGGATTCAAATGGGTCTTATGAAAACTTGGGTTGTGGAAAATCTCTATTTAACTTGGGTGAAATGTTGAAATTATTGTGTTGAATTTTGAAGTTTCAATGAGAATTCATTTTGTTTCTCAAATTTGTGAGTTTGCCCAATCTGGGTAAAAAAAAATAAATGCTTTTACAATCATTTGTTATGACTGTGTGTATATATATTTTTATATATGCATATATATGTATAATATTGAGTATATATA
>VDFB02291585.1:0-48096 GCA_007258455.2 Sequoia sempervirens
CATCAAAGAGCTTTTGGAGATGGGTTTTATTTGGCCAAGCAAAAGCCCTTTTGCTTCAACAGTGGTGTTGGTAAAAAAGAAAGATGGAACAATGCGTATGTGTGTTGACTACCGTGCATTAAATCAGAAGACCATCAAGAATAGATATCCTATTCCTAGGATTGATGAGCTTATTGATGAGCTCCATGGGGCTATGTTTTTCTCAAAGATTGATCTTTGTTTAGGCTATCATCAAATCAGAATGAGGGAGGCAGATATAGAGAATATAGCCTTTAGATGCCATTTTGGGCATTTTGAATTTCTTGTCATGCCTTTCGGTTTGACAAATGCTACAGCAACATTTCAATCTTGTATGAACAAGATATTTAGACAACAGTTGAGGAAGTTCATGCTCATCTTCTTCGATGATATCCTTATTTTCAGTAAGTCATGGGAAGAGTACCTCAAGCACTTAGAAGAAGTGCTTAGCATCTTGGAGGCAGAATGCTTGTTTGCCAAAGAATCAAAATGTGAGTTCGGGATGACAGAGCTATTGTACCTTGGCCACATCATTAGTGCTGAGGGAGTCAAAGTTGATCCTGAGAAGATAACGACCATTCTTGATTGGCCTCCTCCAAAGAATATTTCTCACTTGAGAGGATTTTTGGGTTTGTGCGGATTCTACAGAAGATTTGTCAAGGGATATTCTAACATGGCAGCCCCCCTTACAGATCTTACAAAGAAAGGAGATTTTCTATGGACAGATAAGGCACAAGGAGTCTTCGACAAGTCCAAGCACATAATGAGCTCATGTCTAGTGTTGGCCCTACCAGATTTCACAAAGCCCTTTGAATTGCAATGTGATGCTTCAGGAGAGGGAGTTGGAGTTGTTCTCATGCAAGACAAGCACCCCATTGTCTTTGAGAGCAGAAAGTTGAGAGGATCAAAAAGATTTTATGACAAAGAAATGCTTGCTATTATGCACACATTATCTAAGTTTCGTCAATATTTGGTGGGAAATAAATTTGTTGTTAAGACTGATCACAACAGTCTTAAACACTTTATGCACCAAAAAGATTTGAATGAAAGGCAACAGAAGTGGGTAAGTAAGCTCTAGGCATATGACTTTGACATTGACTATGTCAAAGGGAAAAATAACATAGTTGCTGATGCTCTTTCAAGAAGACCCCATTTGCAGTCACTTTGTGAGTTATCGGCAGATTGGAAGGAGTTAATTGCTGTTGATTATGCTAAAAATCAGTTTGCAACCAACTTGCTTGAAGGACATTTGGTTGATGAAAGGTATAAGTTAGTTGATGGGTTAATTCTTTATAAAGGTAGGATCTTTTTAGTGCATGAATCTAAGCTTAAAAATAAGATTCTATAGCCTTTTCATGATGTTCCCTTTGCTGGTCATCAAGGAATATTCAAGACTTACAAGCAGATTAGAGAAAGGTTTGCTTGGAAAGGGATGAAGGACGAGATCATGAATTACATAAGAGAGTGTTCTATTTGCCAAAAGAATAAGAATGAACATTCTTTTCTAGCTGGTTTGTTGCCGCCCTTGCCAATCCCAAATCAAAAATGGGAGAGCATTGCAATGGATTTTATCATCGGGTTTCCTAAGGTGCAAGGACATGATTGCATTTATGTTGTGATAGATAGATTAACAAAATTTGCTCATTTTTATGCTGTCACAACTTCATTTACAACAACTCAAGTGGCTGAGTTGTTTTTTAAAGAAGTATTCTGATTGTATGGGTTACCTAAAACCATTGTCAATGATAGGGACAGTAAGTTCCTAAGTGCTTTTTGGCAAGAGATCTTCAGGTTAAGTGGAACAATGCTTACTCCAAGCACTAGTTATCATCCACAAATAGATGGGAAATCCGAGATTGTCAACAAGTGGCTAGAAGGCTACCTTAGAAATTATGTTTCGGGGTAGCAAAGAGCTTGGATTAAGTGGCTTCATTTGGGAGAGTACTGTTACAACTCTTCCTATCATATGTCAATTAAGATGTCTCCTTTTATGGCTCTTTATGGTTATGATGCTTCTAACTTTGTAAATTTGGTGTTTGGTGATAGTAGAGCTCCACAGGCAAAGGATATGCTTCAGCAGAACCAAGACATCTTGAAATCTCTTAAGGAAAATCTGCAACAAGCTCAAAATCAGTAGAAGTTATACGCTGATCAACAGCATGTTGAGAGATCTTTTGAAGTAGGAGACATGGTCTACTTGAGACTTCAGCCCTATCGACAATCTACCTTTAAGAAGAGTGGTGCAGAAAAGTTAAAGCCACATTATTATGGTCCCTTCAAAGTCACCAAAAGGATTGGTGAAGTTGCATATGAGTTGGAGCTTCTAGCTGAAAGTAGGGTGCATAACGTCTTTCATGTGTCACGCCTCAAGAAGGAACTTGGACACAATGTGGTGGCTACTTCAGAATTACCTCCATTGGATGAGGAAGGTCAATTGGTGTTGATTCCAAAAGAAATTCTTGACACTAGAGAGAGCTCATTGAGGAGAAGAACAATCAAGGAGTATTTGGTTAGATGGAGGAACTTGCCTATTGAAGATGCCACGTGGGAAGGAGAACATATTTTGCAGCATCCATCTTTACGGTTGCTTGAGGACAAGCAATCTCAAGGAGGACGGATTGTAATGTCCCCTTCTCATCAGTGATCAGTTCAGACGCTCATCAGCCTATTTTGGAGGCCCATAGGCTCGTTGAGGTAAAATTAGGGTTTCCATGTTCAGAGGTTCTATGGCATTTCAGGGAGTTTACTATTTATAGTAAATTCTATTTTTGGCAGTATGCAGTTTTTAGTCTTCAGGTCTTCATTTTCAATTGGAGCAATTAAATGAGTTCAAGTTTTGGCTTCTGAAAACTTTATATTGGTGAATTTCGTAAATAAAGGCATTAATGTTATAATTTGCAGTTGACCCCTTGGCCTAGGGAAATAACTTTATGTTGTTCTTAAAAGGTGGACTTGAAGGGGGACGCCTTCATAAGAATTAAATATTAATAAAGTCTTTAATGCCTTGAGGAAAAAGTGGATGCCATTTTAATGAGGAGTTAATATTTATAAAAGTTTAATGTTGCTTGAAGTGGGATGCCATCTTGAGTAATTAAAAGATATTTGGAAATTTGAAGAGTCATTTGTGTCTTTTGGCGTGCCTTGGAAGGAATTCGAAGAGATATCTCCTTTTCTATAAAAGAGAAGCCTGGCTCCAACATTTGGTATCCATGAACTTTGCTAATGTTATGCTGTCGGAATGACAATTGAATTATTGCTTTGAGGAAAGCTTACCTCCAAGCCTCTTGTCCAATTTCATGTTTGAAAGATAACACCTAGTTGGCCTTTTTGTTGCTTCTCAAATCAAACTAGCAGATTGAGCTCAACAGTTGAAGATTTTGATGATATTTTCCAGTTTTGAAGTTGTTGATGCTGCCACAGTTGAAAGTCGATTTTGCATACAACTTTGTGAGTGATTTTTGTTTCATTCTGGGTATTTTAGAATCTTATTTCTTTGCCTTGGGCGACCCCTTCCACCAATTTGTAGATTTTATTTTAGAGTATTTGATTTTTCCTTTCCAGATCGCCCTTCTCAAGGGTCGTACCATTTTGAAGGCATCAAAAATTGTGCCAAAGAATTAATGAATGATTTTGAGGCTGTTACATCTTTTGATCATGGGCGCCTATCCTCTAGAGGTACATTGCATTTCGTTTCATGTCAATCAGAGGTATTTTGGTGAAGTTATGAGCATCTAATTGATTCACAGTTGCTAGTTCTTATTTCATGTTTTATGATTATTATTATCAGACTTTAGAAGTTCTGATTTTTTACTCATGTCCAACTTTTAGAGAGATAATTATTTGTATGGGATCATCCAGTACTCATGTGCTTTGAAGCTATTGTAATTTACATGTAATTTGCAACCCTCTTTCTTTATTGTAAGATTGAAAACAATAGTATTGTTTCAGTCCTTTATTGTTGCAATTCTTTCTCATTTCTCACATTAAGTACCCTTGGATGGTTTACCACCAATGTGGATAATTGAATTTGTATCTCTCTTTGTACCCACTCTCAAGTGGTGAATCCCCACTCTTAAGTGGATGCCCACCACAACGGAAGAATTAGTTAGTTTCAATTTCAATTAATTACTCTGTCATATGTTAGCACCTCACCCTCACTGGGATGTTGAGTGCACATTCTTGACGTTGAGTTTGATTTCAGTTTTAGTTGCATTCCCTTTCTGTATCAAACTGAATCATAGGGATCCTTTGACCATATGCCCGCCCCTCTTCCTTAAATGGTTTTAGGGCATATTCTTGGTTAGAGTTGCTTTGATAGTGTTTGGATTTGGCACTAACGCTAATCAAGTTGGCCAAGTGCTAGTTGTGTTGTGTAAATTCCGAGGAAAATTTGGTTAGCATATTTCATGATTCTACAAGCCTTCTAGAATTGACACAAGTATACTAAACTCCATTTCTCATCACCCCACATGTAAACAAAAATACTTAAATTCACTTTATTTTCAGTTGTGGTAAGTTAGTTTTACAACTTTTAGGCATTAGAGATAAGCTAATTGCAAAGGGGATACACATTATTTTCATTAAATTTCATGTCTGATAAGTTTTCTGCCATTAGAGGTCCATAATCCTTACATGTCTAAACTAATACATAGCTATATTGTGACACCAGTATTGGATTACAATGTGCAATGGGTATAGTTTTTTGTAAGGAAGTGTTCAATTACAATTTCATTAATCAATCCAACAATCCTTACATGTCTAAACTAATACATAGCTATATTGTGATACCAGTATTGGATTACAATGTGCAATGGGTATAGTTTTTTGTAAGGAAGTGTTCAATCACAATTTCATTAATCATTCCAACACCTTAAGGAAACCCCCCTTGGGATTGCAAAATCAAAAGTGAAGGAGGTTTTACCCACCTCAATCATTATTTTTTCAAAAAAGCATTTTTTCCTTAATAAAATAACATAAAGTGTCTTTATGACCACTTTTTAGTACCTTAATCCTAGCAACACTTTATCTCCAAACTTAATACGTCTTTTTAAATAATCAAATATAAGTTGTAATTTAATTTCTTTTTCGACAACTTTAATATTTAATTTTAAAAAAATCATCCCAAGGTCTTATGAAAAATATTAAAATAATCAAATTAACTTGTCTTGATAATTCCACCAACTCCTTAAGTGCATCGAGCTTTATTCCTCAAAAATTTGTCACTATCCAAAGATGATGGTCTTCTCCAAGAAGTTTGGAGTGCTCCCAAAGTGTTGGATTCACGTATAGAAACTACCATTGCACATGGATCTTAGCTCTAGGAACTTGTCATTGTTACAATTTATTTCCAAAAAAGTCGGTGCTCTCTAAAAAAGTTGGAATTTTTAAGAATATTGAAATGGATAAAAAAAAAGGGGCATTACAATTGTTCTTGATGCAATATGTTTAGTTACTAGTAATTCAAAGTTTTAGTTGCTATTCCTTATACATATTTTTATAACTGATTTTTCAAGTACTATATATATTTGCACCATTACCCCTGCTCCTACCCCTTCCTCCCGACTCCCCCTCGTTCGAATCCCCAAGCCTACACCATTGGTCTTCTTGTTCCCTGTTCCAAGACTCCACGAAACTACAAATATGCATGAGATTATTTTTCAATTTCCTCTATTCATTGTGCATGTATTAATAACTGAAAAATTATTCAATGATTTATAGGTAAGCCTTTCAAAATGAATTTGCATATAATACAATTTTCTACAATGGTGAGAAAATCAACACACATGTATCAATCAAAGTATTGAAAGCAATTAAGTAGAATATATTTGCATGTACAATTAGAATTATAGAGCTTTGAATAGCTTTTCTCCAAGTTATTTAGGGTTCTAAAGATCCTTTATAAATATGAAAAATATATAGATAGATGTGTCTTTATTTCATAGATGTCTTTTTACATAACATATTCTTACAAATTGTGATAAAAATGTTTGTATTTTAAACACTTATCCAATAATTTTATTTCATCACACAAAACATATTTAAGTACATCATCATGTTGTTTTCTATAAGCATGAAACACTAGACTCTTGGATATCTTCAACACACTTTGATAATATTTGTAGCCTTTAGCCATCAATGCTACTCTATGCTTGTCAATTAAGCCATCAATTTTGAACTTGGTTTTGAACACCCATTTACAATCAATGGATTCTTTACTAGAAAATACAAATTCCAACTGAAAATGTCCAGTTTTGATGAATTGAATCCATCTCCTAATTCCTAACATTTTGTTAATTTCTTTTTTTAGCTACCTCAAAAGTACTTTGTTAATGAGCATTTATAATAGTTGTTAATGCATAATTGATCGCATATTCCTACAATTTGATGGGAATTATCCTTACTCTTTCTAGTCTCCTTAGAGGAACATTGAATTGTGTAGTCGATAATGAGCTTGAACTTGGCTCATTAACACCATATTTTTCTTCAATTGACTCAACAACACCACCTAATTTAGGCTCAACTTTTTTGGGTGAGTATGATGATGTATCATTCTCATCTTTCTCTTATAGAAAATAAAAATAGTGTAACACTTGGAAGGTAAGACTCTTCCTCTTGTTTTCCTTAAGATTATACAATTGATATGCTTTCCTAGAGTTGCCATATCCAAGAAGGATGCATTTTTTGGTCTTGTCATCAAATTACTTCTCTTCTCTTTTGGAATGTGTCTATAGGAAATTCTCAAAGATTCTTAAATGCCTAATTGGTAGTTTTTTTTCTTGACCAAGCTTTTTATGGAGAGATTCTTTTCAAACTTTTAATCAAACTAAGATTAATCAAATAAGCCACTATAAATTGCTTCTCCCCATAATTTATCTCCACCTTACAAGTTTCTTGAGCATTAGTTTAGTTTTTTCTTGAATATTCATGTTCATTCTTTCAACTACTCCATTTTGTTCTGGAGTATATGGAGTTAAGAGTCAACTCTTGATTCCCTTTTGTTCGCAATAGTTGACAAAATTGTCTAAAATATACTTTGCATTATCTGATCTCAACATTTTAATTATTCTCTTATATTTAGTCTCAACTTGGTGTGCAAACTCTTTGAAAACATCAGATGCTTTCTACTTGTTCTTTAGAAAGTAATCCATACCTTTTAAGTGAACTCATCAATGAATGTCATGAAATATCAAAATACCTATGAAAATTGTCTTCATTGGTCCACTAAGTTCAAAATGAACTACCTTAAACTTTTGGAGGTTCTCCAACATTTTCTATAATCAAAATTTTATATATGTTGTTTCCCCATAATATAGACTTCACAAAAACGCTTCTTTATAGTGATGGGTGGAAGACAAAATACAATATTCTAATTGAAAATTTCCTCCAATGACTTAAAGTTAATATAGCCAAGCCTTCCATTGCATAACTAATTTCTCAAAGTAACACCTACAACTAAGGCTTTAGAAGAGTTTGTCCTCAAATAAAACAATCCTCCTTTCATATCCATCACATACTGATTTTCTCTTACTATCAAACACCTTAGAAGTTCCCTATTTAAAAAAGACATGTTTTTTGCCATGATTTGACTTACTGGGATAAGGTTTTTCTTTAGTCTTGGAACAAGCAAAACATTACCAATACATGTTTTACCTAGAATTGAAACATTGAGAGTAGCTTTATCAATTCCTTTAACATGTTGTGAATCATCTCCCAATGTAATGTTCTTAATTGCTTTATTGCAATTCTCAAGTTGTCAATATTACTAGCCATGTGGTGAGTAGCACATGAATCACTAACCGAAACATCATTGTTTTTGACATATTTGGAAACATCTATCAAAAATGATTTGTGATGTTCTCATCTTCTTCAATATTCATATCAACTATCATACCTACTTGTTTAATTTTGTAACTTTCTTCTTTTTGATGCATTGGCACTAAAACTAAGAGAATTGCAATAAGAGCAAACCTTTCATTTCGTCTACTAACCATTATCCACAAGAAGGCACCTTTCTCGTAAGATTTCTTAACCTCAAACATAGAACCAAAAGCATTTCTTCATATTGTAATAGTAGACCCTCCAACTCATTGAATTTCAAGGTTATCAATTTTCTAGTCAATATAAGTGGTCTTGAAATTCTCAAATGACTTTTACAAACTATTAAGGGTTATATAGATGAGATCTTTATCAACAACAGTCTCACTTGCATTAATAAGACAATTTAAAATACCCTTGAGCTTTGAGAAATGTTCAATTACTAATACACCTATTCTTAGATTGTATAACTAAGTTTGGAGCATATGTACTCTCACATCATTCTAGTGCTCAGAGATTGTGGTGATTATATACCAAGCTTTTTTTGGTGCAGTTACATTCTGCATATTTTCTATCAATACACCACAAATAGACAAGTTTATCAAGGCCACTACTTTTGTGATTTCTTGTCAAAATCTTCTTGTAGACAAACATTTGAATGATGTCACCTTTTAGTTCCATCAAGATGGTGACAAGGTCTACCAAGAGAAAAATACTTTCATTTGATAATGTCATTCTCCATAGTTGCCAACACTAATCAACTTAATGAAGGTGACACCCAATATACTATTTCACTCCAGAACTTGTTTAAAAGACAAACACAAAAAATGTCAGTCCAAAAATTATTTCCAATTCTGTAACCAGAGTTTTATATTTTATCATTTGATCAATTTATCGCATTCAATTACAAACTCACATTAATGTTACTCACTTCTATATATAATTTGTTATAGAAAACAAATTCTTACGGCCTTTTAGATTTATCAATGATTTAGGCAATCAATACTACAACCTTGCTTGCACACAATAAAAAAACAAAAACAAAAGTTTAAAAAACAAAAAAAATCAGCAGTAGCAAGACGTTAAAATTTATCTTCAAACAAATACAACTATTGTAGCAATCAAACTACTTTCGCTTGGCAACATCTACATTCAAACTGGCAGAATGGAAGCTGTGTTATATATTCCCATGTTTCTGTTGCGCTTCAGCAAGGATGCTGCTCACCGTTTTCATTCACAATATACTAAAACAAAACTATGCATTCACTGGAAAAAGACTGCATTTTATTTGTGCAATGGCACTATCACTACTCCTTTGACAGCGCTCCAGCATGATTTAGTATTAGCAGCGAATAAATAGTTTGGCAGCTTCTTTGATCCCTTCACCCCTTCACAGAAATAATTAATATAGCTCTAATACCAATTGTCAATTCTCGGTCTTTGAATAGATTTTCTTTATATTATTTAGGAATCAAAATATCCTTTAAATAGGACAAATATATAGACAGATCTATCTCTATGTAACAAATACTTGGAGATTGTGTCTAAATAAAATTTTATTTCCATCAAAATCTTCTCAATGCCAGGCTAATAAGTATATTACTATGCAACAAGAAATTGATATAGCAGACTTCAAACCATAAAGTTTTTCAGTTTAGTTATAGAAACACTTCTTTCACAGTCAGCAATTTCCCTAACGCTTGCAATATATAAGATCCAACCCTCGGCAACCTTGAATATGTACGAAACAATATTACAGGTATAATCACCTCTTAAACTTTCTAGTTACATCCTACTTCTAGCACAAATGGGAGATTATGGAGCCAACAAACTCACTTTGCTTCTTGGCTACATAATCTCTTGTACATGTGCCACCAGCAAGCAGACTTATCTCTCCTGATTCGATTGAGATCTCTACAATGACAAAATTTACACAAGCAGCAGAAGTTTGTGAAAATGTCATGGAAAACAAATACCACACTTTTTGAATAATTTTTTTTAGTAAAATACTAAAAGCAATATTTAAAGATCTAACAAAGATGCCAAATTCTTGTAAGACAAGGTCAAACAGAGATTAAAATAATTTAATAAACAACATCTGCTACCACAATAAACATGTACAGAGCTAATTTTACTTGTGTCCAATAAGCAGTACACAATGTTGAGGCATGGAACTCTGCTGATAATTGCTCTATCTATAATTCGTGTTCCATGGTACCTGAATTTCAGATGCATAAATTATCTTTATTCATCGCATGCGAATCTAATACATTAACATGTAATGAAGTTCAAAATTAATGTAAGGAATATCTAGAAACATGATTTGCATATGCTGACGAGAGAGACCGACAAAAGTAAACTCCATATTGAAGAATTCTATGAAACCAGTTTAATCTGACAAATTCTGTTCGTAAAACATTATTTATTTGTGTAAAGAAAATAACAAAATGCAAATCAATTCAATTTAATGATGGAATTTGAGGTAAAGCTGTCTATACATAGGATTTCAACTGTAACACATTACATCATGCACAAAGATGACGAATGCTTGTCTCTTCATGACCATCCTAGAACAAAATCTAGGACATAAACAATGGCTAAAGTTAGAGGATACATAAGGAAGGCAACAAAACTCATCCACAAGGGGAAAGTCGTCCGAAAGCTGCCAAGAAAACCCATCACAAAAACAACAACCAATATAACTAACACTTCGGCTGAAAAGTCCCATTCCAAGCCACGGATATAAACAATGGCTAAGAAGATTCCGAAACATAATGTATTGTACATGGTCACTGCACCATATATCTGCAGGATAAGATACAATGATATTTAGGTTGGATATAAGTTAAATCCTCTCTTTGCATACACCAAATGTGTAAAGCATGATTTAATCTTTAAACAAAGATGAAAACTGCACTCTTCGTTATTGACTTATCGCCACTATTCCTGACTGCATTATTGACTTATGATTTGATACAAGATGCATGCTTCTAAAACAACGAAAGCAATATGTATTGCATTCAAAACTGACTCGAAATATATGACATAGCTTAACCCTGAAACATAAGCAATATTTGATCATCGTGGCAAAGCCCAATGGAATTAAAATTTACTTAATGCACAGAATTTGATATTATGGGCATAAATTTTATTATCTAAAGCTAAATGAAGATACGAGAGTTAAAATTCGCCAATATAAGGTCCATTGGTAATGAGGCTGATAAGATTTGGAATTGAAAGAATTGCTAGTGTATCTGATTCGTAGTGGATTAGGTTAAGTATATCTAGAATAAAGTCCAACATAAATTTTGATCTCTAGTAGATTATAGTTTTGGTGCTTGCTTATTCAATTATAGGAGTTGATTGAAGGGAAAAAATGCATCAATAATAAACATTTCCACATAACTTCAAGATAGAAAAATATGCAAACAAGTATTTAGAATCCACTATACAAAAGAATTGATAAACATAACATCAAGATGACACAAGATATTTCTTGAAAAAATATTCATAAGGGAAAAACTCATCCACCAAAAACATCCACACTCAATGTATTATTCAGCAATGAAACAGTACAATACACTTACAAAGTCTCCATGAATACTTTTGAAGCATTAAGCTCCTCCAATGCATCCTCCATGTGTCCAAGCATAATGGGTAACTACTCATGTGTTTGTTTTTATAGAAACCAGCTTGCACAAAACCACAAAGTGGTATTACATAAGCCATGTGCCTAGTACCATGAATTTATAAAACCATGTCCCCCTCAACTTTTTGGTACTTACAACATGGTTTTATATATTTTTTCAATGCACAATATACAGTGTATTTATCCTAGTGTATTTTGATGTTTTCAAGTTTGCTAGTGCATTTTGATGTTTTCAAGTTTGCTTTTGACCCCTTGTGCAATATATACAAGTGGGAAAATGTTGTGAAAATGTGTGTTGTACACCTTGTATAATGTTAATAATGTAAAATTAATATTTATTTGTGGTGCACATAGAGAATCTAGGAATGCATGCATCACATTGGTTAGACATTCTTGGGCCCACTTTCTATGTTGTATGCAACATTGGGATAAATACACTATATATTGCGCATTGAAAAAAGTTGAGGGGGACATGGTTTTATATATTTTTTCAATGCGCAATATACAGTGTATTTATCCCAGTGTTACATACAACATAGAAAGTGGACCCAAGAATGTCTAACCCATGTGATGCATGCATCCCTAGATTCTCTAGGTGCACCACAAATAAATATTAATTTTACATTATTAACATTCTACAAGGTGTACAACACACATTTTCACAACATTTTCCCACTTGTATATATTGCACAAGGGGTCAAAAGAAAACTTGAAAACATCAAGGGAACAATATCTATAGCCAACATGTGCTATCAAGATATCAGAGTGCTCCATGTGTTCCATCTCAAACAAGAATTCTCATACTCCATTGTGCCAATGCACAAAAGATAAGATCCAATCCAAAGAGATGCCACACTAGGTATCACATAGAAGCATGAATCCTACCTCAACTTGATATCGAAACACAAATACTAAATCCAATGGTAACAAATAGGCTTGAGTAGCTTCCAAGGAAAAAACCCACATGACTAGAAATAACAACCACAACAAATGCTAGTACATTCAATCACTCATATCTTCAAGGTATTCAAAATATTAGAACTCATGCCAACAACATATCCAACTCATAAACCGCAATCACAAGCTCCTTCCATAAAACTTGTTGATGAAGAACATACACATCTAGGAACTCCCGCTACATAGGTATGCTAAATCTGAAAATAAATAAAAGCATACCAAGTTTATCAATCAACACTCAAACCAAGGTGTGGCTAATAATCAAAACTATTTAGTAATAAAGAACAATCACAATGATCCACACATACAATAAAAAACCGTTGGATAATCTCTCACAAGTCATCATAACTCTCCCAATTTCACCACAACCAAACATGTGAGTATGAACCACTATGAAGTAGCCATAGAACAAAGAGAGAGCCTACAAATTATATCACATAGCACGTCCTTCTACCAACACCTCAAAGTGCTAAGTTGTGCCAAGTTAGACCTCCTTTACAACCCCACCCGAAAATCCTTAACAGTACCCAACCGTTTAACGTCATAGATTGAAAAAAACATATGTATCTCATATAACCAACATGGATATAATCCTCTCTAAAACTAAAGTTAGATCACACTTAAATTCATTCCATAACCATGAATAGGCCCAAAAACATCTCCTAAAATGCTCATAAATGTCATCATAAATCAAACTCATTGTAATGTCCCCATTTTGAGTAGAATCATTTTGTGAGCATTTAGCTCAGTTTCTGAGTTTTCCCATAAGCTTCCTAGTGAGTTGGGGAGAACTCCAAACTTTTTGGAGTGCTTGAGTTTGTTTAGCAGTGATTTTGGTTCTTGGAAATGAGTTTAGTAGGTAGTAGGATTAGTATGACACTTTCAAAAGTAAATTTCTAACTCTTGGTGGCTTCTCCAACTTCTTAGGGCAACAGTCTATTTTTAGTAAGTCACATAGTTGGCTCTAATCATCATCCTACATCTTCAATATCATCTCGGTGTGATTAGAGTTTGATTTCGATTGAGTTTTAGTGCTTTCCACAACTTGGGTAAATTATTGAGTTATTAATCAATTAATTCACTTAAGTTGTCTAATGTTGGGAAATATTAAAAGGACAACTTAGTGTAATAGATTGTTGGAAAGCTGATTAAGTGTTTTAAAAGTTGGATGCCTAGATAAGGGGGCATTTGCACATGAAATGTTATTGTTATTTCAAAAAGGGTCTTTGTGAGGGAAGAAAATGAATTATTATATTTTTAAATTGTATAATTCCCTCCAAAAGAGCTATGTAAGTGTAATGAACCGGACCAAATTTTTTGATTTTTTTCACAAATGATTACAATGCAACACGCACCCGTTAAGGTTAGCATAAACCAAAACGATGCGGAAAGTAACTCTAACCAGAATGTACACCAGGATCCCGATGCGGGCAAGGTGTGAGCATTGGTCAGAGGATCTCAAAGGAAAATGCTGAATAAGAACTCTAAACACGAGATGCGCCGGTAAACGACGAGCATTCGGTCAGAGGATCCCTATCTAATGCAATACTGAAAATCAGCTCAACACCGAGTATGTGCTACTCAATCCGTGATGGATAAGAGGCGACCATATGGCGGAGACTTTAGGAAATTACAATGCAAAACAGTAATAGGCGGCAAGCCAGCCTCTTCCACTTATTCAGTGGGCAGTACAAACATGAGGAAATTGCGGAAATGTTAAAAGATGCTGACAGTACTACTGTACAGCTTACAATATCAGAAAATTCATCTGTTAAGCTCAATATAAGAGAGTCTTCAACATTACAACAATATAGAATGATAACTTCAAGTCTTCTCAATAACTTCCCTTCCAACAACTCAAATGATTATTTCTAAGCTCGCTGTTGTGACAGAGTAAGGACTGAATTTCTGTTATCAGCAACACAGTAACACCAAAATATGCTCACAAACCTCACACCACTCATTCAAAATGCATGTAAATGAATGCAAATGACCTCTAAGATGAAGGCGCCCAAACTCATGACACAAAATAGGCCCAAAATATTGATATTTATTTTCTGCTCACATTCCAAGGCAAGTACAATGGTACGGCCCAAGACAAGGGCGATTTTCTTCTCAAAAATTCAGCACTTCATTAAAAATCATGAAACTTCACAATAATTGGCGCCCTACCAAGACCAATGAGAATATGCAATACCCACAATGAAATCTTTTTGTATTTTTGATTTATGAATGAAAACAGCCTACAGCTATGCAACATCAGCAACACTGAAACATGACAAAATGCTTGAATAACATCAACTAAATGCAAGTAACTCAACTACAAAGCAAACTACCAATTACAAGCTAACCTCTCAACTAGTTGCTATCTTTCAAGCAAGAAGATGAGCCAATGCTAGGAGGTGTGCTTTCCTCGAAGCGAGTGCCTGAAGTCAATCCAGCAGCATAACGGTGTAGTAGACAAAAGATACCAAATGAAGAGCTAAGGCCTGATTAAATAGACGAGAGAGAAACATCTAGAAGCTTCCAGAGGGCGCCCCAAACCCTAATTTCAAATTCACCTTTTCCCTCCAAAAGATGGCGTCCTTTTTCATCAATAAAATATTTCACTTTTTAAAATAAAATCCATCTCTCAAAAGGGCGTCCCATTTCATAGTCTCAATATTTGACATTAAAAATATAATTTATCTCCTTATGACGCCTTGACCCTCAAAAGTCCCCTTTTTAAAAACAACTTAAAGTTGTACTGCTAGGCAAGGGGGTATAATATTAAAATAATAATATTATAATGAAAATACTTATCTCTCCACTAAAAATGCGCCCCAGGCCAAGAACTGAAGTGTCAGCTGAAACAACTGAAGAAGATGACCAACTGAGCTGAACCCAAACTGTCCACTGCCAAAAATAGAATTTACTAAAAATAGTAAATTCGCGAAGTTGCCGGAATGCCAAACTGAACACACCACTGCGAAGCTCTCTGAAAACCCAGAAAGAATCCGCAATCAGAATCCCAAACTCCAAGCAACAACCTCCTCAAAACTAGGAAACCCTAATTTCACCATCCGCATAGCCTACGGGTCTCCGGAATAGGCCAACGGTCAACTGAAACGATCACCGTTGAGAAGGGGACATTACAGTAAGGAGGTGTTGGGGCTCATTTTGGGGATAGCTTTGTGAATGATTTTGTTATACTACTGGAATGAACCCTAAGTTCTTCCAATATTTTGAGAATAGAAACCCTCTCAATATTTTTAGTTTTGGATTGAAAGATAATCCCTAACTAGATTGGCGTGATTTCATTTCAGAGATCACCATTGTACTTCATCAAAGCTTAGTTTTGGTTTTAATCATGGAGGTATTTGATGTCTTCTAGTTGCAGAATTTTTGATGTGATTGATGACTTTTTGCAGAGTTTGCTGAAGATTCTTGGAATTTTCCAAGTGTTTTCCATACCATTCCTTCATTGATGACCGTACAACTTCTTGGGAGGTGGTGTGGAAGCGACTCACTTTCCAGCCCTTTATCATTCCAAATGTTGGTGCCCAGGGTTTAGGAATGTATATATAGCTTCATTTTGATTAACTTTTGGATCTGCAGTGAGTTATGAGGGTTTCAAGTGAGTTTGTACTTGTTGTACTGGTTAATTCAGACCTATATCAATTTGAAGTTCATTTTCAGATTTTGAATATCTCTCTTGCAAGGTGATTTGGTGTGGTTTGAGAGTTGTTTAGGTGAATATACATCAATTTTTTATCTTAATGAGGAGTTGGAGGTGATTTGGTGAGTTCATTAGATCATTGGTTGTTGTCTAGGCCTCTTGCAGCGTTATTTCTAGTGTGTTGCAAACCTGTACTAGCGAGATATCTATAAATCATTGACACACATTATTGTTATTTCCAAGTTGGGTGATTATTTCATTATTTGGGGTACCTCTAGGGGTGTTTTCAACATTATTTTCTCATATCATTACTTGTATCAATATTGTAATCTTTATCAGCAAATTACTATAGTAGTTATTCAATGTTAATGATGCTTATGGACTAATCCTATAACCCTTTGAAAGATTATACCACTAAAGATTTATCTTTCTGAGCATTTACATTGTAACATTGGATGGTAGTACCGCCAATGAGTGGATTTTGTTTATCGGTAATACTTACCCCACTGGAAAAGTGGTTTAACTGTAATCATTCACCATTAAATAAGTGGGTGAGTTGCTTATGTTCTATTCACTCTCACCACTGAATAAGTTGAAGAGTTGTTCTCATTTTGTTTGTACTCACTCACCACTGGAAAGTGGAAGAAACTTGATTTTACATTTCCAACATTGTATAAACATTCCCACTAAAAAAGTGGATGTTTACTTTCAGCTGTTATTTTTCAGCGAATTTGTAATCCTGAACATAGTATGCTCTCATCTTTCCTTTATTGAGAACTAGGTGATCAGAAGTGTGAAGGAAGCTAATTACATCTCATTTCCAATTTGCAATAATTTTCAAAAAAAAAATCTAGGGTGCTTATTAGGCTCATGCAAAAGAAGATAAACATGCCAAACGCTCCTAAAGTGAACCCTCTAGAACTAACAAGCATAGCTCAAGATCCATCTCCATAATAAGACAAAACATAAAACATAATGCATCTAAAAACAAAGTAGACAATACATATTAGATGATTATCTACCAAGTAGAATAAGAGTGGGGAATGAGACTGCTCCTCTAGGATATACCAACCCACAATGACTCTCTCCAATAACAATCTTCTCAATAGGTCCATGTTAAACTCCTATCCAATCTAGGTGCAGACTCCTCGATCTTCCTACTAAAATCTCCAAAGAGTAACCGTCTCAACAAATGTCTCTAAACCCAAGAGAACTCCATCCTCACCAAGTATCCATGAGCACCTACAACTGATCAATCCATGCTAAGAACCAAATGACCACACTCTCACAAAGCTCCTTAGCACGTGACCAATTTACTCAATACAAAAAGAACTATATGGATCACTATCAAAGCTCCCATTGCACGTCTACAAAATCCAAGAACACATTATAACATCTCTACCAAGAAGATCACATATTCCAATGAACATATCTTGCTTCCAAGAGCACCTATGTCATGCTAAAACTCTAATTGGAATTAAGAGTTCATCATGGCACAATACCCACCATCCTCTAAACCAGGGACGCCCTATCAAAATTGACAAGTCATAAATTGACACCTCACAAGAGACTCCAAGAGTCCTCCGTGGTAAACCAAGATAACAAAACCCCCAATCACATGAAGATAACCATCTCGTGTCAGTGGAGCTCAAGAAGTCAATGTACTCCTACTGTACACAAGAATCATGATCCAATAATTTTTCCATGACACCAACAACCATTGCAGAAGATCATCCATCACTAAGTGATGAATCCATGTCACCTCCAAATCTCCTATTGAACTATGATATTGAGCTACCCATAGTTGAAAAACTCAGACTTGGCAATAACTCGACAGGCCCAAAAATTTTAAAAACTCAGGACTCAACAAAAACTCAAGGAAAACTCGGCAATGACTAGATAAATTTATCGAACATTTGAAAATACACAATTTTTTAAAATATTCTTCAAATACACATATATAAATTGAATTTGTAGAACACATTACTGATTTCATCATATATAAATCAAAATTAGAGTTTAATACATATCATAGACCAAAAAACAAGTTCAACTTCTGAATACATATCAACTTCAAGTTTTGGTAGCAATGAAAATTATTTCATAAATGTCTTCTACAACTTACACTAAAAAGATTTTGTTTCCGTTATGTGGGTGTTGTTGAAGTAGATGGTATAGCTGCAATATCCTCAATAGGAGCCTCAACAAGTGCCTCATCCATAGTGATAGGATCAAGCTGTGTATGTGAAGAATCTGCCTCTGTTGGTTGACCAACCTCGCCTTCTACCTCCTCATATGCTTCCACTTCCGCTTCCCATTCAGCTGCCTCTACCTCCCTCTCCATCTTAGCTAACTCATCATCACTTATCTATGGTCCCACATCAACCTCATCAGGCTTAGCAATCCAATCCGAGAATGGATCAATGCCATCAAGGTCAAGTGCTTCATGTGAAATCTGCCCTTGTACCTTCTCATACGACCGAAGGTTGTACCGCACGTAGACAAGGTCATTCAAGTGCTTTTGAGTCAGCGTATTGCGCTTCTTTGTGTGAATGGCCTTAAAGACACTCCAATTGCGTTCACAACCAGATGCACTACAAGGACAATATAAAATGCGAATGGAAAGCTTTTGAAGATTAGGTGTTGTGGCACCATAATCTTCCCACCACAAATTTGTAAGGATAACAATTGCCATTTATAACTTAGTAAGGATTTAATAAACTTAAAAATTAACATAAATGGTAAAATAATATTAAACACATGAATTTATTACCTAGTTGTAGAGTGTCTCTCCTACGAATACAAAAATTGGAAGAAAACAATGCCCCTTCGACCTCCTTATAGCTCTGTAGCTCATCAAGTATGAGATCTCGAAGGTCATCATCACTAACCAATCTCTCAATACATGTGTCGAGGCCAAGAAGAACCTCTACATCTGCTTTGAAATTAGGAGAAAAATAAAATTTGGGGTTCAAATAGTAGGCAGTAGCATGAATATGTTGGTGGAGTTGTCAGTTCCACCTCTGATTTATTATGTGCCATATGTGTTCATATTTGGTCTTGTTTGACCCATACAAATGCTAAATTGCCTCTTTGGCCTCATCCATGGCCTCGTGTGATCAAGAGTCACATGCACGAGATCCTTACCATCAATGTGCTCTCAAATGAGACTTAGGACCCATGTGTGGTTGTAGATGTACTTCGTGATATTCCTTCCATCTTCAACCACATTCTTCAGTCAACTTACTTTCCCTATGTCATTGGAGCAAGTCAAGACAGTGGGTAGCACAAGGGCTCCAAAATAATGATGAATGCCTTGCCATTAGAAGTTTACTGACTGCCACATATGCAACTGCATTGTGGATCACAATGACATTTGGAACCCCCACTTCCATCACCCCCTCATCCAATATGTTGCACAAAGTCTGTGTTTTTTGTTTCATTGGAGGCATCAACTGATTTTAGAAATACTAGTTGTCCCCCTGAAGCCACTAAAAAGTTGATGAGTGTCATATTTTTGCCATCCGTCCACCCATCAAATATAATGGTGCAGCCATTCTTTTCCCAAATTCTCCTTTGTTCCTCCACTAGTTGGTGTGTGTTTTGGACCTCATTTTGCAATAATGGCCTACTCAACTCATGACGACTTGGGGCCTTGAACGAAATAAGGACTAGAAGCAATATTGAACGAAATATTATTGTAGTACCAAAATCTCACATATGACAACTATGCCTCATTTTGCAACTCTCTATTCCATGCAATACCTTCCAATGAATGTTGTGCACTAGGAGTATTACATGGAACAAAAAACTAGAATAGTGGCTGCCCATACTTCCTTATCCTTGTATCTGTGGCCCAAGTGTAGAAGAGCCCCCATATCTCTTTGTGACCCTGTAGAATTGAAATATGCATATGAGGCTGCCATTGTCTCTATTGTTCTCTTTTTATTTTCCTTCCTTTGCTCAAATGCTGCAAGGAGTGATTTGGCCTCCCTCTAAAGCTCCTTGGATGCCATTTCACATGGTCTAACATCTCGGCAAGGGATTCGTGCAAGGTGGTATTTGAGTCAATTTATGCCACCATTGATAAACCTGGTGCAACGGATGCAAATAACCTCTCCTCGCGTCGCACCTGATGTTCCATGTTTCTAGCAAGGATCTCTTGGTTTGCCACCACTTTTTTCACTTGCAGAAGCCATATTCTTTTAGCAAATTGTGAATGAGAACCTAGCAAAAGGGAGACAACATCGAAACTTAACTTTGTATGATAAATGAAATTAAATTAGTAATACTTTCATAACTTAGATCATCCCTTTAAAGACATTACAGCTAGAATTTTATGGACTGTACAACTAGAATTTCAAACATTTGATTCTGATTATTTGTTTTTGTTTTTACAGTTTTGAGCAGTTTCTTTCTATACTGAGCAACATTTTGTCTCTACATATGTGGGTGAGTTTTTATTCCATCTTTCTTTGTCTTTCTCTCAACCTTAATGGCTGCCTAGGGCTACAACTACATAGAGCTTGTTCTTTAGTTCCAATTTACTTTGAAGTGTCAACATTTGAGCTAGGGTTGAAAAGTTATTAAACCTACAAGTTAACCATTCAGAATTGCATCTTAAGTTCCTAACAACCATACAAGTTAGCCATTTAGAATTGCATCTTAACCATCCAGAAAAAGGAATGTGTGTAGCAGCAAGAGAGTAAATGGCATGATAATTGTTCAAAAAGACTCCTCAAATGAATACAATCTCATGGCATGTCAAGTTGATAGGGTTCAATTGGACCTTATGTAACTACTTGGATGCACCACTTAACTAAGTGAGTAGTTTGTATTTAAAGAAAAAAGGTTTGTAACTTAAAGGTGGTATCTCTATGCTGGCTATGTATAAGTATGTTTTGTGAGGCTTCTTATGTAATATATTATCTGCAAGGTTTAGGTAATGTAAATGGATAAGTAATTTTCAAAGATACCTGCTCTTTAATATTTTTCTTGTCTCCTGGATATGTGCATACTTTAGCGATGTATGTTGCAATTGTATCTTAAGTAAATGTAAACAGGCAGATGGTAAGTGTAGTTTTTTGTATGGGCTATTTGCTTGGTAATGATTAACCGTTAAACCTTTAATCTACTTTAATCTTTAATCAACATTTAACCATTACCTTTTGTTAAACTTGGTAAATAAGATGCAGAGTACTTGAGTTGTATCCTATGTTTGTTTGATATTTTCCATGGCATTCCTGTGAGATAATATTCATGTGTTAGACTTTTTGCATTTTTTTCTCAATCTCAATACTTATCAAATAATTAACCAAAAGCAATTTGTAAAATAAATTCTACGTCTATAGTAATCTTTGGCGTTTGAGGATCGTCTTATCTTTTAAGTTAGTCGCACTTGGTATGCTATAGTCAACATGAACTAAGTATTATTATTTTATAGACTGGCTACCCTCAAGCTTCAATTGTTCGCAACTTTGCTGAAATCGTTGAAATCCTAGCCTAGCCACGTCATGTCCTGTCAACATGAGTTTTTAGTGTGAATAGCTATTAAAACGGTAACTAAAAATTAGGTTTTACCTTTTTCGCGACTTTATACCTGTCTGTAGTGAGTAAAACCCTCATCATGCGTGCGTTTTTGCGATTTAAACCCCATAAATCAGCATGATTTTTGCAGCGAGTAACTCGCCACCCCTTTGGGCGCACGAGTACTCGCATTAGCCGAGTAATTGGTGCTTTTTGCAAGCTTGGAGCTACCCATAGCATTGTGATAACCATATTCTAAATGGAGATCACCCATTGTCCACACACTTAATTGTAATACCAACAGCTACAAAGAATAAAGTAGAACTGTAGAACCAATATCACCAAGCCAAGAAGATAAACCATCAACTATGTTAGTTTTAGGATCAGATTTAAGCAACAGAAAAATGCAACACATAAGACAAATGAACACAACACTTTTACCCTGGGAAAACCCTCCTTCTCGAGGGAGAAAAACCCAACCACAAATATATCACTTATATATTAAATAGAATAGCGGCAATATGCTTTACAACTGACCACACACTAGGCTGATCTGAATCAATAAAGATAGCACCTCTCAAGATGCAAATACACAAGCAATATCGATCTCCTTGAATATATATCAATCTGCTGTAAATAAGCAACCTCCTCTTGAAGAATGCAAATTCCTTGAGAATGATAATGATCTGCTGATAAAGATAATCTTCACTCAGAAAATGTGTGAACTTCACTTGATAATTATTGAATGAATGATGAGAGAAAATCGCCTTCTATATATACAAAATGTTGTGTCTCTTCATGAAGGGTTGGCTAGATTATTAACCAACGCGTCACTTCACCAAGGTCGGCCTCATTTAAAATAAATAATATAAATATTATGTTGGCACCTTTGCAAGATATTTGAATTTTTATTTAATATTTATTTCCCAAGAAATCGTGGGAGAAAGATCTCCCGCCGCTACACATTATAACATCAACAAACTATAATTAGGAATCAATTCAACAACACCAATGCATCCATATAACAACCATGTGCCAAAGCTCCAAACACACAAGGAACCTCCATGACACCATGATCACCACAAATAAACCATCACTACCAATAGCTCCCATTGAATTGTGTAACCAAGCTATCCATGACATTGTGATAAACAACTATGCTACCAGTCCCAATAATTCACTATCCAAGAACTCTAATCAACCATCCTCTCATCCCAATGCAACATATGCACAAATGACCACAAACAAGACCAATTAACAAAGTTTACATCAACACTAAAAAGATGTGTGGATATAGACAATCCACATGCAAGACATCAATGCAACCTATGGGTAAGAGCATCCCACTACATAGTACAAGTCATAGATCCCAAACAACGAAACATGCAAACTTATCATCATATCAATAATTTGCAAATTGAGATAACAAAGAAGGTAACTTGTAGACCTCTTATGACTCAAATATTTGATCAACTCTAGATCTGATTTGCCAAACAAATAACCATAGTCAAGGAACCAAAAAAACAACCAGGAGATAAGAACAACCTCTTAACACTAAACACTCCATCATGTGTCAACCACATGCATGATCATGTCGTGCCAATACTCAAATGTACATGAATATCCATGACACCATAATAATAACCATTGTTGTACATAAACTCAATTGTCATTGATCAACCATGTCCTAAACCAAAAGATAACCTGTGTACCTATCTACATCAAAGTTAACACTACAAATACTCTCCATTTCTTGTTCAAAATCCAAAATCCAAACTTTTTTGCTCAATCTATCATCTTTTCACCATTTTAGAGAAATGTTGATTTCAAACACCAAATCCTAACATAAATAGAAAAATATAACGACCAAACCTGTACCACTACATAATGCTCAGAGAGGACTTTTTGACACTTATAAGTCAAAAATCCTATGCCATATGTGAAACTTATGCCCTCAATAAAACTTTGCTACATTATGCTTCAAAATCCAAAATTGGTGAAAACTAGATCAATAGGATTGGAACATTTAGCAAGTACAATAGTAAAGGACTAGAGCAAAAAAAGGAAACCCTAGACAAAAAACAAAAGGGAGCTAACAAAAAAAGGGAAACCCCCAAGCAAGTACGATAAATAAGGAGGAAGAGCCCACGATGTAATAAAACAAAAGAAGACAATCAAAGCGAATAACTGAAATCCTCAAGTGTCTATGTTCCAAGACATGTTGGGGGAGCCAATGATAATGCCATTGATCGCAATGAGAGTACCAATGGAAAGTATGAGACTACTCATTGAGGAGAGTCCAATGCTAAGGGAGCTAGGTTAGACAACCCTAGAAGATAGCCGATGTTGCATGGAAGCCCCTTTAACATTCAAGGTCAAAGAACTACAAGTAGTGGACAAAAGGCTGGTAATGTAACCTTGCTGTTGAGATTTGAACTATGGAATAGAGGTGCAAGAGGGCCCTTGACACTAGAATGATATAGCCACAACCACTAGAGTGAAAGGGACAACAAGGAGTCCCATCCATACTACAATGCAAGGAAGAGCAATAGGCAAACTAAACAATTGATTTTTCACATTAGGGTATTTTTTTTAATTACTTTAAATATATATTTTGCACAAGTTAAAATATAATATCCTAATGAGGGTTTTCTATTAAATTATACCGTAACAACGTTTATATGAAACAAAAGGTTGCACCTAAAATGGTAGGCCATATTGTATGATACAATTGTACTAATTACTGGACTAGTTGTTTCTTTTTACATAAGCCCTCTTAGGTAAATAAAATAGTTTATTTAATCATATGAAATTTTTAAGATTAGCATTTTTATATGATATTCTCTAATTTTATCTCTACACATCATATTTGACATCAAATAGAAAAACTATATTTTTCTCTTTTTACAACTAGAACTTCAGTTTTTAGCTCCCAAATTTTATCCAAAATTTTCCCATAGTCAATCTAGTTAATTGAATTCCATTTATAGTTTACACTTTTGCCACACCAAGTCAATGCTGCATAAATGGAATGCTACTATATACCTGTTGATGTGATTTTCGTGACC
Organism: Sequoia sempervirens; assembly: GCA_007258455.2. Classification (NCBI taxonomy): domain Eukaryota; kingdom Viridiplantae; phylum Streptophyta; class Pinopsida; order Cupressales; family Cupressaceae; genus Sequoia; species Sequoia sempervirens. The sequence goes on from VDFB02291585.1 coordinate 24,692, forward strand.
GCACCAACACAGAATAAAGTCGCCAAAGGCTACCCTATTCTCTCTTGATCAAAGTATCCAACACGCTAAGATTGCGAGAGAGTTCGTGCGTTCAACTCCAAGGTTCCTTTAGTGCGAATATTCTCAGTCGGCTCGATGTATTTCTGTTGGTATTTCAAGGGGACTTACACAATTGTTTGGCAGCATGTAGCAGACAACAGATTATGGGTTTTATGTGGTTCAAATGATTTGGCATGTAAGTACAAGTTTCCTAATACTAACCAAAAATGAACTGAATTTAAAATGAGTGTAGGGGTAAGAAGGTTCTATTCTACTCTAAGGCATGAGACATGGCGATCAATTCTCACAGACTTCAACCGAGCCTTGCTTTACCTCACTTCGGACAGCTTCCACAAAACCAATGCAATCTTCAAAGGAGTAGCGAAAGGTGTTCAAATTATAACTCAACATGCAAGTACCATCAAAACGATGCATACGAACACGTGAATCACAATCGAAGTTAAGTCTGAAAAGTAATCCAGTTGACCACGCAGGGCGAACCCACCGTCAGCGAGCCCACTAGTGGTATGGATAAGCAAAGTCTTGTTCAAATTGAGCACCACATTCCACAATTACTAAGTACTTGCATGAAAATCAAAACTACTCTACTTTAAGCTACTTCAAGATGCTACATGAATTGGAAGGATGAAGAAGCCTCGACAACTACTCATAACAAAGAAAAAATCACCATCAATGAAAAATTCTTTTATTGTGAAAGCATTCACGACAACTTCTTACAAAGTATTCAAAGGGAAGACTTTCCTTCCTTTTCAATCTAAACTATACTATCAAACTATTCTACTTTCTATTCTATCAATTTCTCTCTATTCCTTCTCTGCTATTCTAACTAGATACAAATGAGGGGGGATGCCCCTTTTATAGTTGGCCAAGTCCAACGGACAGCCCAGATTACAATCGACTGGATGGCCCAGATCGTGCCACCTCAGCCCTAAACAAGATTCACCCTAAAAACTGCCACAAAGAGGAGTGTGGCAATAAATGAGCAATTAATGGCCACCATCCCTCTAGAAGATTCCTGTTTTGAAATGTGTTCACATTGTTTCAACTTCTTGGACTGCAGACTTGATCAAACAGCTTCAACTTCTGGCATAGCATGCACGTTCTCATTTTGAAATTCCAAGACTGCAACCTCATTCTTCTGCTCGACAATGATTTTCTTCTTGATGTTGTTCTTCAACTTAGAAGTACTTGAGGATCATTTCTAACCTTTGGGCCTTCATCTTTTCCTATCCTGGACTCGATCATTTCTTCCTTGCCACCCGCCTGACTGCGTTGGGTGCACATTGGGTTTTCGAGGAGAAATTCCAACACTTAGCCATTTCTTGCAAGTTCTTGTTTCACGATTCCATCATCTTGGACTTTTTACTTCACCACCGCCTGGTCTCGACGTTCCTCTTGCAAAACAAGCCAAGAGGAGAGCATTAGAACACTTCATAACATAAATTTACCTCACTCCGATGTTCGAGTGGTCTCTTCATCTGACAGGGTTCATCATTTTTCTCTAGCCAACTTTGCTTTCTTCACGATTTTTCAACACCTGTAGGCTAGGGCATACAACACCTCACCAGCTGAAGCCCTGACACTCAATTTTATTCATCCCTGGCTCAAGAAGATTATCATCACGAAGAATTTGAGCAAATTCACCTAGGCAGTCAACTTCAAATTCATCATCTAAAGCATTTTTCCTTTTGAAAACACATTTTATCCATTTTTCCTTAGAAAATTTAAATTTCCCTTAGGAAAAATCATTATTTCAAGTGCCGATCAAAATCTCCATCCTGAAAGCCTTGGCGAAGCACAAAAGACACTAAAATCCATTCCTCGTCGACAATCTTCAATACCCAGAAGAAAATTTCCCCCAAAACGCATTGAATTCATGGGTATACAACGAAGGGGTTCATTTAATTTTTAAATTTTGAACCTTAGAAAAATCATTTCTAACAAATTTAATCTAGTTCTTCATCCCTGTGAGTATTTCTTGCTCTGGCTTAAAATTCTTTATCAACCTCGCGGTGCTGGCATCATCTGACTCCTTCACTGGAAATCTTGTTCGTCTCTCAAGAAAATTTCATCACCCTTTATCAGACTTGGGCATTTTTCCTAGAGGATGAAAATTTTATGCCTTAGAAATTTTTTTAAATCACTTAGCTCATTTTGAGTTTTTCCTTAGAAAATCTTCAATCACTTATTTTTCCTGTGAAGAGATATTTATCAACTTGCTCTTAGAAAGCCACCACCTCCCTCACCTTGGCGCATATTGTAAGTCATGGAGAACATTTTTAATTTCAACGCCTAGCATTTTTCCCATCTTCACCTTAGGTGCACCTCACACTTAGAAGAGAATATTAGCCACGCCTTAGCCAATTTCACCTTTCATTCACCCAACCTTGAGCACATTTTATATGTTGAGGTGGACAAACACCAATGCCTTGATAATATTCACCATTTCATCTCTAACATGGGCGCATTTAAGGTAGGGAGAAGAAAGTCAACACTAAAGTATTCCCATATTGTATAACGCCTTGGCAACCTTTTATTTGTCTTTATCCTTACTTTGTCTTTACATGCCCTCATTTGGGCACATTTTACATGTTCAAGAGGATGAAACTTTCAATGCCTTCAACTTTCTTTGACTTTTCTTCTAACTTTCTTCTAAACTTGGCGCATTTGGGCTAGGCAGGAGGATGGGCGCATTTCCTATGTGGTGGAGGATGAAACATTTGTGACCTCTTTGAATAGCTTGATGGGCGCATATGGAGGTATGGAGGTAGATATCTCCATTACTTAGAAAATTTTGTAATCATCTTGCTTGTGAGGGCGCATTTGGAGGTGGGAGGAGAATGAATCTTTCAGACTTAGAAATTTTTATCAACCTTTCAAGCTTGAGGGCGCATTTCACCTATGGTGAGGGATGAAACTTTTACTTAGAAATTTCTTTTAGCATCTTGTGCTTGCAGTGGGCGCATTTTAGATAGGCAGGAGGATGAAACTTATGCCTTCGGATTTCTTTGACTCCTCCAAGCATGGGTGCATCTAGCATGTGTAGGAGGATATTTTCATGCCTTAGAAAATTTTCTTGCTTGCCAACTGAGGTTGAGGGTGCATCTGAAGGTAGGAGGTGGATTTATCTCCAGACTTAGAATTTTCTCCACACCTGCTTCTGCCTACTTATCCATGCCCTGCTATTTATAGTAACTCGTTCAATTTTCACACTTCTAAAGCTCGGAACGATTTGAAATTTTAAGCACAGGACCTTCGTGACCTTGTCAACCTGTTCACACTGCCGTCCTGAGCTGACCTGCTAAAAATAACCCATTTCTGAAGGTGGTTTACTATTTATAGTAACTGCTTGTTTTTGAGACTTCCCCAACTCCGTTTGACTTGAAATTCGAATGATGTGCTCCTCACCACGCGACTTGCCTGTTGACACTGGCCCCCGACGCTGATTTACTATTTTTAGCCAGTTTCTGAAATGACTTACTATAAATAGTAAGTGCTCCGTTTGCCTTCAAATTTTACCGGTGGATAGCTCGAAAGATGTTGATCGCGGTGGGATACACTGGTTTTTGAAAATTCTGGCATTTTACCCCTCTTTTTGGATCCCGAAGCTGGAAACCCTAATCTAACTTGCATGCATATCAAATGACCTCTGTTTGACCTTGTTTTTGTTGCACTTTGCCCTGTTTATTGTTCTGATGCGCTGGGCAGCTGTCGGAACGCACCTGCTAAAAATAGTAAGTCACTGAATACTAATCATCCTGCTTTGCATGTCACACCCCTGTGTAGCTCTCGAAAAACCCATAAAGAATCATCAGACATGCAAAGAAAACCCTGACATGCAAACCCTAAAAATAGCCTCCAAAGGCTAAACTCTGAAAGTTGTTATCTCACTTTGCATGTTACACCATCATGAAGGTCTCTGAAAACCCAAAAGGAATCTCTAGACATGCGAAGAAAAACCCTGCATAAAGACCTTGAAATTTGCTCTGGAAGTCGAATTGCTAAAAATAGACAGTTGTTCATTTCAGCTCAAATTTTTCCAGTGAGCAGCTTGACATGTTTTGAATGCAGTGTGACTGCCGAAACTTCAAAAGTGCTAAAGGAACGCCCTGAATTACACACTTACTAAAAATAGTAAGTTGTCGGAATTTGATGAAATTTTGCTGAGAGCCTGTTGGAAGCATACTGACATCAATGTTAATCTCTGTTTTCAATTTATTCACCTCGTTTGACCATAAATTGGTTGGAAAGTTCAAAAACCCTAATTCCATGGACTTGGCCAAATTTCATATTTAAGCTCAAAGGCGGGCAGATACCCGAAAAGGCAGACAGCAGAAAAGAGATGGAAAGAGAGAGACAAAACCAAAGCCAAAAGACGGGGAACGAAGCAGAAATTAGGGGGGTTCCCATTTGCGATGGGGTGATGTGTGAAAAGGTCACAACAATACCATAGTTGGAAAACTTGCCAATTGCAAGTACTCGGCAAGCCTGAAAAACTCAGTTCGGAAAAAACTCAACTTAAAAAATTGCTTAAATTTCAATAAAAACGCATTTTTTTTGCAAAATTCAATGATAAGATGCATCTAATGAGTCAATAAATGAGTACATAAAAGAAACAAGCTGAGTCTAGTTGTATTTGATTGATTTGAAAGCAAATTGGGTACAAAATGGTATCCTCGTGTGGAATGCGTTGATGTTGATATTTTGAAACAAAATGAAAATAGCAAATTGTTTTTGTAAAAATGAAAGTAAATACTACATTAATATATTTTACAAATTTATATCTTCCTCTTTCCCATGTCTAGTGAAAACTAGGGGAGAGGTAGAACTAGACGATATTATAGATGAAGACTTGTAGGCAAACTTGGAATCTTGGACTTGGAGAGTACCGAGAAAATCAAATGAATTCAATGGGAGTTTGACAACAATTCCCCCAATGGGGTCGAGGGGCAATGCCCTTAGCGGGGTCAAGGGGCAACATCCCTTGTGGGGGTCTGGGGGAAACACCCCTAGTGAGGTCGAGGGGCAACGCCCCTTGTGTTGATATGGGGGCAACGCCCCTAGCGGGATTGAGGGGCAGCGCCCCTTGTGGGGGTCTGGGGCAATGCCCCTAGCGGGGTTGAGGGGCAGCACCCCTCGTGGGGGTTTGGGGGCAACACCTACAGTGGGGTCGAGGGGCAATGCTCCTCGCGGGGGTCTGGGGGCAATGCCCCCAGTGGGATTTAGGGGCAGCGCCCCTCGTGGGGTCCAAGGCGCTCCCTATCGTGGTACAAGGTGGGGTAGAGGGGCAACACCCTAGCCGCCAGCACCAATTTAAGACTTCTGAAACCATACAAAACTCCATGGCACACCTCATTGACTGGCAAAAAATAATGTTGACAAAGCCCAAATTAAGCCCTTCAAAACCACGCAAACTGCAAAAAATGAATAGAAATTGCCTTTATTCCGACTGTAGGTTTCTTTTTGCTCAGAGGCCGAGTTTTTCTGAAAAACTCGCCAAAAAAATGGCAAGTTATTTTGGTGAGTACCTTTCGTTAAAACTCGTTTCTAAAACAAACTTGCGAGTTTTTGGTGAGTAGTCCAACTATGCTATATACCATGTCACAAGAAGTTGAGAAAAGATGCAATTGTAGTATTGGATTCATTTTAAAATCAACAGAGATAATTAGCTGACTGAAATGAATGGACATTGATAACCTAAGTTGATAGGAAAAGCTAAATACTAAGTATATAGTTAACCATATAAAGTTGCAGTATCTATTGTTTAAAAACAGAAATGTTCCATAAAAAGATCATCCATTTTTCGTCATTTTTGAAAGAAAACTTAAGAGGAGTTGAATCTAGGAATCAGTTTGATTTGGAATTTGGTACTATAGAAAATAAAACTTAGAAAAGATATATACAATTCCAAATCTCTTAGAAAACAAAATGATAACCAAAAAAGAAATGTGGTTTACAACATGCATAGATACTAGAAAGTAGAAACATCAACCTCGTTAATATAAAGAGATATATCCCATTTATCCAATCTGGTCAAGGTTTGTTTGCAAAGAAATATACTTTGGCAAGCTTGCCTCAGCGTGAAAGCAATGTCAACTAAATCATGAATGCAGGAAAAGTCCAAAAAGGATTAATAAAGGGGGAAAAGAATAAGGGGTCATTTATTCTAATGCAATCACAAAACTACTTTCCAAAGTTCAGAAACTAATTGGGTTAGCATCAAAATTTTAATTAATACGAAAAGTCATGATTAAGTAGGACTGAAACTGTACCGAAGAGATCTGTTCTAAACCTCTTTGTGATCTCCAGTGGCCTGAATTACTAATCAGAATAATACAATTTCCAGAACTGAAAATAAAGGATTCCAACTCCAGCAATGTATCCTTTTTCCTCCCTGACTATCGTATATTATTCATTTGGGTTCAACTCAACTGAGGCATTTACACATAGAGATCTCATTTCGCAGCGTTGCCTCTTATTATTTGTTCTCCATGTACAAGGTAGACACGGATTTGAACACATCTTTCTTGAGTGTGATACTGCGACCATAATTTGTGGTTGGCCCAATGATGGTATTTTTGGATAATTCTAAAATTTCCAGGATCATCAATCATGGGAATTTTTTTTGCCTTTTGAGCAAGTTGTATACAGAAAAGTTAAGAACAGAACTTCCTATATTTTGAAGCAGTCTGCTGACAATTTGGCTATTTTATTATTAATAATTTTATCCTATTGAAGGTGTTGCTTTTGAGATTATCCAATGCTATTCCCAGTAAGAGCCTTTTTTTATTTAGTTTCTTCACACACCATTTCTATGTCTTCTACTTATTTGGATCCGTTTCTAGTTACTTGTGCTCACCATCTTTGCCTAGTTTCCTAGATAGTAACTCGAATGGCTTGTTACGGAAAAAAGTAAAGACTTTTGGTTGTACACTAGAAGCTATTCCAGAAGCATATTATTTTTATTCCATTCTTATCTTTGCTCAAAAAATACAATTTCCTAATAAAAATTATGGAAACATATACTTATTCCTTGACAAAAGAAACATACAACAACCATCCAAAGTTCAGGGAATTACCTTAGAATAAGTCAAGGAAGCCATCTGCTTTTGCTTGCAGCTTGCAAAAATAAGTGCTGAAAAAGCCTTACTAGAGTTTGTAGCCAAAGGCATTACTATGAATGAGATGAAGAATGGAGGAATGTTTGTTGCATCCGAAAAGTTGTGAATGGCATCTACAAATGGATAAGCGAAAAATCCTCCTAAAACAGCACCTCCTAGCGTAAGCAACAAAGCTTTCAGGTCGAATTTATATGGATTATCAACTTTAGTGTTTTCAGACAACACAGCTTTCAGGTCGAATTTATATGGATTATCAACTTTAGTGTTTTCAGGCAGGGGGTTATCAAGCTCATCTCTGGAGTATTCTATTTGTTTTCTTTGAGTCCAAGGTTGTTTGACCTGCACATGGCACATAGGAATAATTAGTCAAACCAATAATGTCCACCTTTTCCTAAAGCTATTCCTTTTCTCTTCAGACATAGTTAGTGATATTTATTGAAGAAACCTTTTAGCCTGTTTATATAGTAAAGAAATCAAGTTGCCATAATAAATAAAACAAGAAACAAAATTATTGTACATAATACAGTGATGACAAAAAGCATCATAAAATAATTGTAAGTTGCAATATTGCCTCCTTTCTCTTCACTGATTCACAATGTCTGCAACCATTCTTTGAAGTGGGAAATCTCAAAACATGACATTAAGTAGTGCATGATAAGAAGCATCCAACATTAATTTAAGCCAATCTGTACATGATTCGCCCACTCTTGGAATTATAGATCCACTGATTAGTGCCACCTCGCCCATGACCCGCTTGTGCCTCTCTGGCCTACTCACTATGGATCAGGTAGGAAGCCCTGTGCACCAAAGTCTATCCACCTCCAAATCTATTGGCCTTGAATCATGTAGGTCCTATGGTTGATGATGGCAAAGATGGCGAATGCCTAAGCATGAGAGAACCTTAAATAAATTCACCACCCATGGCTGCTACCCAAGTGGGGAGGAAGTAGGGTAGTGAGGGTAGGGTCAATGATTCAAAGAATGAACCTAGGATAGCCCAAAGATTGATCATCCGAAATCCCTAGTTGATGAAGGGCGAAGTGGCAGCAGCCACGAGTATGTTGATCCATCCCAAACTATATTGACTACCTAGTGTTTGGTCTTGATCCTTACCTAGACAAGGTGTTTCTAGCTCTTCCACGGTTGGGTCAACAAAGTCACCTGCGCCTAGATATGTTTAGTCTGCTGCTAGAATAGGTGCTGGATAAACTGTTGGTGTTGTATGGTGTTGTTGCTTATGGGTATTGATCTCACTATGGTATCAATTAGAACATAGGGGAATGTTGGAACTAGAGGAGATTCAAGATAAGTGGTTCAACTAGAAATTCAAGTGTTGTTTGGTCCTTGTTTTCTGCTAAATTTAGTATATCCTAACTGAGAAATTGCTAAGAACTTTAGTTCTGTGCAGAGTATCATCTGAGATTAGGTTGACTATTAATTGTCTTTTATCTAAGTTTAGTTTGTGTTTGTTATATGTCCCTTAATCCCCATAAGGCATCCTTTCTTAGACTCGTATACTAGCTACAAGAATGGCAAAATTTCAGTCTATGACTTATTCTCAGGACAGAGTTGAGACAATAAACCAAACTTCGTTGGAAGGATATGATGAGGTGCCTGTTGTGCAGCCAACAGAGAATGAGATCACAGAAGAAGAAATGTCTGACATTTAAGTAATAGAAAAACCCTTATCAAGTGCAGTTACTTACAAACCTCTTGCTCTCAAGGTAGAGGATGTATATAGGAAGTCTTAATTAAAACCTAGTTTGTTGAAAAATATTGTATGCTAGTCTACTTTTAATCATTTTGTAAAGCCAACAAAGCTCCTTGAGCTATATCTTGAGTATAATCCTAAATTCTAATAAAGATTTTTAGACAAAAGTATTGCCTATTTTCCCCAAGTCTGAAATAGATTATATTAGGATTCATAAAGATGTCAATTATGTTCATTTTGTAGCTATTCTAGTATACATAGGTTTTTTGTGTCCCTAAAACATCAAGCCTATGTCTTATTTATCTTTTTGTGATAGGCGACAAACTCAGTATGAACATGATTGACAAATATCTGCTTTGTCTAGATTAGATGAAAACTCTGCTTGTTTTGCCTATTATCCTAATCTTACTATTTGTGCCTATGAAAAGGGTTGTAATGAAGTCAAATATGGATCTCTTGACTATTATGGAATATTTACTTATGTTTATGGTCTAGAAATGTTTGGTCCATTTAAATATGTCAGTGTCTAGATACAAGCCTTGTATAGTATGACTACTACTAATCATTGTAAAATGCTAGACACTACCTTATGTAAAAACACTGAATGGAAATGTTCAGTTACAAAAGGGCCATGTCAATACAATAGAAATCCCAAATGAGTTGAAAATAGATTGGATAAAAAATGCAGCCCCTAAAATGATAGCTCACAGTAAACCTACGCATAAAATTGAAGGATCTTTAATACATGGAATCCCGAGAAACATGTCTCAGAAATATTTCAATCTTGTCCTCCTAGTTTCCACCCTACCCAATCTTCTTTCAAAATGCATGAATCTTACTAGAAGAGGTCAATTGTATGTTGAAGAAGAAGAAATCCTATTAATCAAAGAATGGATCCTGATCAAAAGGAAAAAAAACATGAAACAAAAGAAGAGGTGTTTTCTTTTACATGTATGAGCATGCCTCTACCAAGAGAAAACACTCTTGAGTTTTATAAAGAAAATAATATGTCCTTGTACAAAAGAGGAAGATGGCTGCCAATAAAAGGTAGCTATAAGACTGTTGATGCATCGGTAGTCAATGTGCCTTTCAACTTTTCAGGGAAGAAGAGAAAGAATCCAGCCTAGATTATAAGCATATAAATTATTTGGCTGGATTTGAAAGTCATTTTCAAGAAAAAAATGATGACGATGCAAGAATATTGTACATATAAAAGGTATTGTAGATAAGATTAAAAGGTATTGTAGAAAAGACGGCTTTGATATAGGGATTTGTTCTAAACAATCCTTAAATAGTTCCCAATCTATTGGAGATAATCTTGTCAAAAATGATATAAGAATAAATTCTATTGATAACAAGCTTGCTGCTTTTGAATCCAATTTAGACTAGTTGGAAGAAGAAAAGAGAAGGACTATTAAAAAGACTGCTCAAGAATTAGTCCCTCCTGAAATAGATATATTTTCAAATAAAGGGAAGAGACTCAAAATTTTGAAAATAAGTTAAAAAGTGATTCATCTATTTTACCATTCACATTTATGATGGGAGCCAATGTACCTACTCAACCTTAGTATCTAGATATAGATTATACACTAGATCCCATTGGTTAGATTAGAGGCCAGTCCAATACGTTCACTACAATCAAAAGCATGTGCATGTTGGATGGGGTTGCAGGAAAAACAATAGCAATCTAATATCTATGGGGAATCATTGCTAAGTGGTTGCACGCTACAGACCAAATACAAAGAATATATTAGTATATCATACTTTCAATCCTATCAACAGTCTTACAAATCTTATAATGATGGAATTTTCCCCTCCATCAGGTATTAAGTGTTACACCCCATTGTTAATTACCAAATACTTTTACCTTTATGAGTAAATATGTTTTTAATACATGATTATGTTTTGATGAATTTCAAATAAATGAATGAAATGTATGAATATGTGTTATGATGAATTACTTTTTAAATGCTTTAATGATGCTTATGATATGTGATGAATAAGATTTATATGGTACCAGCTAACTACAAACATGTGCTCTAAGTTGGATGTAGGAAAGGTTCGAACCCTCTAGAGGGGGAGGGAGAATATCACCTAGGAGAGGAGATTGGTATGGGAACCATTGGTAAATCCATCCAAGTAGACGCACACACACTCACTTGTATAGGTTAGAGGAACCATGTTGAGTCAATCTAAGTTTGGTGTCAGTAAGTGCTAAACCAAGTTGATAGCTTTCTGGTAAATAGGAAAGTTAGGATGGTTGTCTATAATTCTCCTTGATCGTTTAGTCAATTGAGTCAAAGAGTTAAACTCTTGTGATTAGCATACGATATATGTTATGAATATAAATGAGTATATATGTTGGCGTTCCAATTAGCACCTTTGGAGTGCTTATTAGAAATAGACAACTATGCACAGTGTGTAATGTCTGCTCTTCAAATTATGGAGGGGAAGATCCCTCTTTTTGCTAATGTTTGTGTAAAAGTAAATTGGACTAATGTTCCTATCTTTTTTACTCAGCGGCAGGACACAAGGGTGCATAAACACAATGCATTGCAGCTAAGGTTTTCTCTGGTTTCTGCAGATCTTAACTACAACTAGGCTAACTTTCAATCTATCCTATCTCCTCAAGATAAACAGAGCAAGAGGGGCATAGGAGCAGGATTGGAATGGTTCGATCACTTAGACGAACTATCTCACAAAATGCATTCGAAGGCTCTGAACTTCCAGATTTACACTGAAATAGAATCCACACAAGTAATCTTCAAACAATAGGCTAGATCTCAGGATTCCCAAGGAGGCACCAAGTCCTTTCCAAGGTGTAGGCTGAAAGGTAGGCTACTAGAAACAACAAAGATCTAACTCTCTAAATTCCCAAGGAGGTGTAATGGTCTTTCCAAGGTGTAGATTGAAAGACAGATTATTGAGAACAACATACAATGATAAATTTTGAGACTTTTAGATCAAAGGCAAGGCAGCTCTCCTGATTTATTATATCAATCTTCGATAAAAGGTTACACTTTGTTACAACAACTTGTGTCAAAGAGACAATCACACATGAAGCTATCAAACCAAGAATACATGAACATGGATTGAACACACCTATTTGAATAAAAAGAACGCAAGTGTACTTAGCATTTTTCTATCACAAATACGATTCAAGAACATATACTAAGCGAACAAAGTCGAAGGCGTGTGAGCTCAGTGTTTTTCTGCCATGAAGTAAAGTTACAAAATAATGAGCAAAGACTCTTATTTATAGAAGCTCAAAGGAGTAGGCAACCCTAAAATCTCCTTGAGTTAACAATGAGTTCTTGCCAATCTGCAAAATTTATTCCTATGTCTAAAAGTAGGTAACCTAACAGTTAAGTGGAAATCTACTTCAGTTAACTGAAACTAAACTAAAAGAGAACTCCAAATACAAAAGTGCCTCCAAAATAGACAACCACAATCAGTGGGAATAAACATGCATGATTAGTGGGATAGTGAGTTAACTCGCAAAGAGGCATCAAGTTAACTCCTGTTTGTCATAAATGCTATTTTGGAGGGGTAGGACGTCCTAACTGGGTGTTTGACACCTCATCACCTCTAGTCAATAGTTCCTCTAGCTAGTTGTTGACTTCTTCTGCTTTTGGACAATTAATACTTCGTAGGATGATGACGTGTCACCATAGCATCTCTTCGCCACTCACAATCTGCTGTTGGTATTCAATCTTTTATGCAGCATGCGTCATCCAGCCTTGTTGATATGACTACGATCTGACTTAAATTGCAACCAGCAAGGTCACCGCAGAAACTGCTATGGATAAGGTCTCGGAATTATGTCTGCACATCACAGAGACTTACATAGTCACCATCTTCACATTTGATACTAACAAGGAATAGATTGGTAACTTTGGTGGCTCTATAACTGGAGTGATGACCTATGTTTCTTCAGCATCTTTGTGCTTTTAACTCTTTTCTTGATTCTTCTCAATGAAAGAGTGTTGTATGATGAAATTGCTAAGTTGACTGCGAACACTCTAGTTGTGAGAAATGCACAGAACTCGCTGCACACGCAGAGCTCCAACAGTATTCAACCCTCTAAATTGGCCTTGGAAGGCTATCAAATATACAAGATGAAACCATATGGAACCTGTGGACTTTGAGTGTCTATGCCTATCAATCTGTCCAAATCGACCTTTGGCTGTGCTCGATGCAGATCGATGTCAGCCGTCTTCAAAAAGTCATGGAGTAAGACTATCTTGGTCTTGTATTCGACTTGGGAGAACTGCATTCTAAAAACCTTGAAGATTGACTGGGCACACGATACTGTTCAGACAACTTTTCTGAAACTACTAAAAATAGCCTTGTCAAGAAGCACTTTTTACAAAAAAAATTGAGACGTGGGTTTTCTTAGTAATAATTTTCTAAATGGACCCAGAATGTCAGAAATTTCAAAAAGTTACTTTTCCTTGTACATGCAAGAGCTTTTTGAGGTAGGGGTTTCAGAAGTTGCAAAAGCTTATTTTTCCCGAAGAAATCTGACACATGGGTATTGTAGGTGCTTCAAAGATGAACAAACCCAGTTTATTTGATTTTTGAAATTAGGACATTATCCGAAAAACCCTAGAAAAGGGGGGCAGCAGGGCAACTTTTTCTGGTAAAATCTAGCACATGGGTTTTGTTGAAAAAGTTGTGTTGATCATACACAATAGGTCGGATATGTGAATAACTATTGTTTTCTTGGACGTGCAAGAAGATCTAAGACAAGAATAGAGGAAAAAGACAAGGAGTTTGGAAGTTATCAACTTCCTTTCAAGAAAATCACACATGGAAATGTGGACCTTGATGAACTATCCCTCTGTGCAACTTTATTCTTGAAATCATGAAGAACATTGAAAAACCCCCTATTAGATCTTCAAAAGACGTTGGAGAAGAAAAATATCTATTCTTGAGCTTCAACCTACAAAGAAAGATGTTGAATTGTGACGCCTAGACTTGATTAATAGTGTTTGATGTTGAATGCATCAAGTTTGGGTGCCAACACATGATTGAGGAGTCAGTTTGCCTGATCTAGAGTTCATAGAACTGATTTCCACCAATTTTGCAAAGTTTTAGACATGAAAATCCTTCAAAATATCCTAACTTCAGTCAATTGGTCTTACTTTGACTTTAGGCGTCCAAGTTGAGGAGTTGAACATTTTTCATTCTTTTTCTATGATGAAATGCCTCTGTTCAATCCCTGATTTTGGATGCTCAGTTGATCTTGAGGTGTTGCTAACTGATCCATTGCTGAGATGAAACAACTCTGAAGAAGTGTGCTTGGGAGTTGCAAAGCTCATAACTTGAGTCTAATGCCTCTAATTCTTGGGCGTCTTTTCCAAAGAAGGTGCGTTTTTCACTAGACTTAGTCAATTTCTTGAGTGTTCTTCAATTCCTCCATTTTGGCCCTTAGTGTCCTGATCTGAGATCATCGATGACCGATGAGTCTGGTGGTCTTGCTGAAACATGGGATGGATAACCAGTTCGGTCTCAGAAAGGATGACTGGCTTCGCAAATCCTGGAAGTTGACTTAGGTGCCTCAAAAGCTTGGGCGCCCCTAGCCTGCAGGGGCGCCTTTGAACTTTTGTGTTGTCATTTTCAGTTTGCAACCTTTCACAAACAACCCCAGTTTAATCTTTGTCGTCAGATGTTTGATTTATCTGTTGAATCTACTGACGGTGCCATTGTTGAGATTGATCAAGACGAAGGACTTCCTAGAGGTTACGGTGCTTGAAGGCTACATCTGGTTGCCCAAAAAGTTGGGCACCTATTTTTAGGAAGGTGTAATTTCCTTAACACTTAGTCAATTCTTCATGTTCTTCATCTCGCCTTCATCTTCAGTGTTTTCTGCTTGATCCTCGTCTATGAATGCTTGACAAGTCCTGTGAGCTTGCAACTGGATTGATCGTGAAGCTGAAAGGATGCTGAACAGATGCCTTGTAGAAAACAACTGCTGAAAAATTCATTTGGTTGCCTAGAATGATGGGCACCCCTAGTCAGCAGGGGCTCTTTTGGTTTGATGTTCATTGATTTACCCTCTGTTTCACGTGTTCGGATGATCAACAACTGTTGTCAATTGATGTCTCTTGAATTGGCGATAGGTTCGTTGCAAAGCTGAGCTAGTGTCAGAAAGATCACCTAAAGACAAGCTTACTCAAAAATTGACATATGGATCATCTCATTCTTGGGCACCCCTGAGCTACAGGGGCACCTTTTTTATGTTTTGACTGCCATTTTTTGATGATACTTGCTTTCAACATCTTCTGACTTTGCTTACATTGTCAGTGATCGATGAATCAAGTGAACCTACTTGATGATGCATTGGAAATCCAATAGAATTATGAAGGAGATGACTGTCTTGGCAGAACTTGATGACTGCTTTTGACCTCTTGAACTCATGGGTGCCCCTGGTCAACAGGGGCTCTTTTGACTGCAGCTTCATCATTTCCTTTAAGATTTTCACCTCTTTGTGCTTCACTTTCACTGTTGTAGCTCAACAGACTTGATCATCGTTGTTGACGACATGAACACGTTCACTATAGTAATTGCTTTCACCATGCTGCGTGTACAGGTGCTTGAAAAATTCACCAAGGAATTGACCGCGTAGCATCTTCCTTGTAGCAAGGCGTGCATCTTCCAGACTTAGAATATTTTCAGCACTCCGTCGCAGAGCATCTTTTGCCATGGATTCTTCCTTGAAGCTCTTGAGGCTTAGATTTTGAAACATGGTACTGGCCATTTGCCATTAATGGTTGCGAAGGTCTAGGTTTTCTCCTGAAAAATGAAAATAGACCCACTAGAATAAAACAAACTTTTTGGTGATTTTGACTTGACTAGTGTGATCGTGAAGTCAATTTATCCTATCAAAACATTTTCAACTAAATTTGGAAAGGTCCTATTTTCAAGGTTTTTCCTAAAAATAGGGTATTGTTGATGTGATTTTTGTGACCTCACCAACCAGGTAGAACAAAGTTTCCAAATGGATACCCTATTCTCTCTTGAACAAAGTATTCGGCGTGCTAAGATTGCGAGTGAGATCACGCCTTCAACTCCAAGGTTCTTTAAATGCGAATAGGCTCAGTTTGGTTGATGTGTATATGCTGTGTACTCACGAGGGGACTTACGTAGTTGTTCAAAAGGCGTGTAGTGACAACCAATGTGTGCTTTTGAAGGGGACTTATGCGCGAATGATTTGGCTTTGTAATGCGAGTTTCCTAAAACTAACCAAGATTATGCAGAATTGAATGGTTGCAGAGATTTCTAAAATCTAACTTCTAATCTAAATGCAAATGGATATTACGCTCAACTTAAATGAACTTCGACAAACATTGTTTAGCCTCCTGTTGGACAGCGTCAACAAGGTAAGTGCAATCTTCAAAGGGTGAAAATGATGTTCAAATCACGATTCAATAGAGCAACTACCATCACAACGATGCATAACTACCTATGAACCTTGATCGAAGTTAAGAATAAAAAGTCCAGTTGACCACACAGGACGTGCTTACCGTCAGCAAGAACGTTAGTGGTATGGATAAAAGAAATTCACTTATATCAAGCATAAACATCCATGTCTAACTACAAGCATGAAATTAAGTTCCTAATTGAAGTCAAAGGAATAAGAAACCTCACGAACTATTCCAAACAAAGTTGAAATTCACCATCAATGAAAAGCTTTATTAAGAATAATCTTTTGTGACAATCTCTTACAAAATTCTCAAAGGGAGAATTCCCCTTCTTCTTCAACAATGCAAATGAGAAACTACTCTAACTTAAAAGCCTCTACTCTCTATTCTGCTTCAACAATAGCTCTCTATTCTCTGATTCTATGACTACTAGAGTACAAATGAGGGGGACTCCCCCTTATATAGCTGGCCTGTTTGAACGACGGCCCAGATCAAATTACAACGGAGGGCTCAGATTGAGCCACCTCAGCCCTAGACGAGATTGCCCTAAAAACCGCCAGAAGGTGGAGGAGTGGCGTCATAAATGCTCCTAAAAATAGCAGATTCCTCCTTTGACTAGTATGAGCAATTAATGCCCACTATCCTTCTAGAAGATTCTCGTCCATGACCCGGATTCCTTTGCTCTTTTCTCTGACCGCGTACGCTATGAATCGTGCCAACACTGCGTCGACCTCTTCTTCAGAAATTGATGGAGTGAGATTAAGCTGATACTCCAAGATGGCCACCATCTGCTCATGTTTCTCGCAAGATTTTCCCCAAGTCTCCATAGGATCCTGCGTGCTCTGAATGATCGTTGAAAACGTGGAGATGTTTTCAAAATCCAGCTGGGAAAATGTTCTCATCTCAGAAAAGAATGGCTGCAATTTTGCCCTTAGTCCTTCTGCTTCTACCTCCTCATGCGCAAGCCTTCTTGCGAATACTGACTCCAAAGTGTTGAGAATACTCTCACGAATATTCCTCATAGCCTTTCTGATCCTGGAGGACTCTATTGCTGCAGTGTCAAAGAAATTCTTCCCTGTGAACGCTGCTGAATGCCATCCACGGAAGTCATATCTATCACCCGCTTGAATTACCCCTTCATTCACCAGAGTTTGCGTGGGAACACGCATCAAAACAGCAAGACGTGGGATAGTTTTGTCTTGAAAGATGTGGGTATCTCCCCAAGCCTGCTCAACATCATCCAAACGTGAAAGAATACCGGAAGCATTTTGGAATGCTGAGACGAGATCCGCCATGAACTTTTCTGCCTCAGCACGGACACCATTCACCCACTTATCTCCTTCTCGTACAGCCCTCTTCACTTCCTCCAAGCCGCTGATCGGCTCACGTGGCACCTCCGGTGGAAGCTCCGCTGCTGGATTACCTTGAGCAACAGGATGTGCGAGATTTTGCACATACTCAACCAACGCTCTGTGCTCTTTCTTCAACCTTTTATACTTTCCTTCTTTCTTTACCAGCCTATCTTTTAATGCCTGAAACGAACCTTCAGCTTCTTCCACCACTTGCGCTCCTGAAGGGCGTCCCAACTCAACTGTGGTGATTGTGTACTTCTCCGGCATTGCATCACTCAAATCGTGATCTTCTCTTGGGGCAGCGATGTGAAGGCTACGGGAACCTGCCTCATTTGTTTCCATCCTTGTATATTTTCTCGCCCTCTTCCGCTTTGGCGACTTGCTTGTCCTATTCAAGAGTGCTTCCATTTCAAGTGCTAGGCCGGCGTCATCATCTTGATCCCTCCTGATTGCCTGTGAAAGCCAATTTCGTTGGATATCATAAATAATCAGAGGCTGCTCCTCAGTTGCTTCCACTTCTCGAACTTCCTCCCGAGCAGTATTTGTTGGAGGTTCAATTATCTCGACCTCTTGATCACTCCCCTCATGAGTCCCAGCATCCTCTTCCCCGAAGGAAAAGTCAAAGTGGGTTTCCGTGTCTGATTCTTCCTCTTCATCCCGCTTATTGGCAGCTTCGGGATCATTCACACTTTGAGTATCAACTTCTCTCAGCATTGGCTGGTTAACTTCTCCGTCTTCCGGCTCCTCATTTCTTGGAGCTCTCTGACTAGCAAACAATGAAACCTCACGCCTATTGGAAGAATGAGATACCAGCTGAGTTGAGGACGTGCCTTCCGATCCCTGAGGCTCTGGTTGAATGGGCTCCCTTCTTTTTGGCTCTGGACCTCGTGTGAGTTGCTTCTTCCTCTTTGCTACCACCGGCGGCCTTCTATCACCCATGAGGTCATACGTAAGGGCGACTGACCTCCTCCTCAATCTATTAACACGCTCGTCCACCCATGCCCTAGTGAATGTCATGACTGGGATAGACAGAGTGTCTAGATCCACAATCTCTGGTTCGGCCCAATCTACTGGTGGCATCGGAGCGTTCTTTACCGTTTCATAATCTGGATGGGTGACTCTAGTATCCTCCTCAAGTTGATCTGGCACCTTAATCACCTCACACTCTCTGATTAGCTTCAGGGGGAGCCTTGAAAACATCCTCTTTCTAATCTCGCCCTCGCTTGCCGCATTTGCCCAAAAGTCCTCCAGGTGAGCCTTATGTTTAAATTCTTCTCCTTGCACCGTCCCAATCATTCCCTTAGGATCAAAACTCTGTCGGCCCGTGTGAAGAGTCAGCTTGTAAAAATTTAGCTCATCCTCGGCCTCCTTGGCTGCTTGTAAGGTTGGGCATTCCTCGAGTGAATTTCCCAACACAATGGGAAAATGCAGACCTCCCTTCTTCTTTCGCCTTATAATCTTGTCGTAGGCCACCAGTTGCCTAGACAACTCGAGTAGGATCATTCTGTTGGTAGGGTACCTAGGTAGTTTGTACACATAGGAATCGTACCCCGGCAGCCTTAAATAGGTAAATTTTGGGAACTGGACGAACCAACACCCATACTCCTCGATCAGCATCTGAGCCTCCTCGGATAACCTCTGCTGTAGCCTTTGCTGAAGTGTTCTCGTGATGTACATGGTGAAGGCATCATTCACTCTTCGAAAGTCATCAGTGTGAGTAAGATGCAACTGCCTGCACGACTGGTGAATCTTAAACTGATTGTAGCCGCAGCCAATCGGCTCCTGGTACGCCAATCCCCTGTACTTGGTCATTCGAGCCAACATATAGATGACGTATGAGCTCATATAAAATGTTTTTGTTCTTCTGAGGTTCCGGAACTGCTCATCGATGTTGTCACTTATCATCTTCGCCCAGTTCACTTGCTCGTCCCCTTCGAGCACCACACTGATGTAAAAGAACATCCATGGCTCGAAAATGAAAGACTGTGGGCTACCATTGACCCTGCTGAGCAACATAATGATGTCGCAATATTCCTGCTTCAGCTCCTCTGATATTATTTGTTTCGGTAGCCTGGCAGCCGGTGGCTTTGGCTTGCGCATCCATGTGGTGTTTATTCTCTTCATGCACTTCTCGAAGGTTGTGGCGTACATCTTATCCGCCTTGGCCTTGGACTTATACATCATGTTGTCCGTGGCAAGGATTCCAAACGCCTCGCCAATCGCATCTGGAGCGAGATTAGCCATGATCAAACCACCAGGAGAGGTGATAGTCCGATCCTCAGTATTATAGAAGTTGGCGCACTCGAGGATCAACTCAGGACAACGGACTGCCGGTTGGAAGCCTGCTGCATTGTACAACCCACTCTTCACAATATTCTGTGATGCATCTGTTGGAAGGTTGCCGCCTTGCCCGTACATTCGGCGTGTGAAGGCCTCGAGGTTGAAGGACCCGAGGTTGGTGTCCGTCAGATTGCCATGCTTTGAGATGATCTTTGACTCCGGGATGAAGGATTTCTTTAAACCCTTGATAATCGCCTGCCTGGAGGCGATCTCTTTGACAGCTTCGTTGTTTGCAGCCTTAGTTCCAGCCTTGCTAGTGCCAGCAGCGTCAGCCATCTGCAAAACAAAAGCGAATATTACTCCATCAACTTTTAAAAACAACAATCACGCGAGGCGGCTGGCGGTTGAGCTGGCTGCAAAAATAAATACAAGTTAGTAGCGTTAGCAGCCAACTTTGACTTCTCAAGATTAAAACTTCAACCTCCAGCAACTCGCAGCCAGAATAAATAACTTAACTCCTCACGAGAAATTTACTCTATTAATCTCAACTTCGAAAAAGCGTGTTAAGTATCAGCAATATTTAAAATCAGCAATTTCGAATTAAAATCAGCAAGCCATCGAATTATAAACTACCAAGTCAGAAATCAACTCTTCGACAGTTATACATCAGCAACTTCGAAGAAAATAAATCCGAGAGTTTTAGATGTGTACAAGTTAAAATCAGCAAGCTTCGTCAAATTAAAAAATCAGCTTTTCGAAAGTCAAACTTCGAAAAGTAATCGAAAATCAGCACTTCGAAAATTATAAAACAGCAACTTCGAAGGCATTACAATTTAAATCCAATTCGATTCTAACACTCAGCAATTTCAAACAACTTCGAAAAAAATCAAAGCTTAAGCAACTTCGCATTCAAACAATCTCAGCATTCAAACTCTCAGCATAAATAAACGATTTCAGCATTTCAACTTTTAACTTCAAAGCATATTCGACTTTCAGCAAAATAAAAAGCTTCAGCAGCTTTGAAGACATACCTCGATAACGTGAAGAAAAAGAAAATGCTAAACCCTTTTACTTCGAAGCACTTCGCAACTTGCAATCTCGAATCTCAGCAACTCCAACGATCGAACTTTCAGCAACTTCAATCTCAAACTTCAAAAATCGAACTCTCAGCAACTTCTCGAATTAAATCTCACAACTCAACTTGCCAGCATAAATTTCAACTTCGAATCTTGTGAGATGAGAATGAAAATCCTCGGAGTTTTATAGTAAAAGGCTGGCGCTAATTTTAGCAGATGCCTTTTATTCCCTTCATCATGACTGACGCATTTGCTAAATTTAAAAGGGAATATTCCCATCGTCTGGCAGTTATTATGACAATTTGCTATTCGAGGAGATTCTTTCCTTGATTTAAATTTAAAATTCCCTCCCGACTGCCAGTTACCTCCAGTGATTTCGAGAAAATCATTTTTACATCGATTTGAAGTTATCTCGATTAAAATTTTAAAATGGCATTTTTAATTAATTAAAATTTTAATTTAATCGCCATTTTAATTTATTATTTCAACGCATTTAAAAATTCGACATCGATTGTCAAAATTGGCTAGGCATTATTTTATTTTCCATCCATAATCGACTTCCGAAACAAATTCCCCTTGTTAAATCGTCCGAAATTTTAAAATCGCATGGGTCAAAATCGAAGGGGGAATTTAATATTAGACTTAGGAAAATAATTAATTAATTAATTAAATTTAATTTCTCTGTCTCGCCAAGAGAAATTTTAATTTTCTCCGAATGCCTTTCGATTTAATCATGCTGAGAAAATTTCACGTGTCTTTGAAGTCAAAATTTTAAATTTTAAATCTCCACTTGATTATTTTATTTCTAACGCCTTTTAATTTACTTGTTTTTTGAGTACATTTTTGCATGTTGAGGTTTCAGTTTTGACTTAGAAAAATTTAATATTTCTGGCTCAAGGCGGATATAGGAGGTTTCATTTTAAACATTAGATGAAATTTTCAAACTTTATAATATCATGAGTCTTTTAAATCCCACGCCTCTTAAAAGTTTTGCCTTGGCCTAGGCGCATATAGCATGTGCTACCTCCGTTTCAACTTCAGCTTGGGCGCAAATAACTATGTGAATGTTCGGGCGCATTTTACCCTCGGCACTTCCAATCTAGAGTAAGGCGCAAATATCATGCCATGCTTTCATCCCGTCCTTCCCTCCTCTGGGCGCAAATGAAGTTCTCTGCATTCAAGTGTTAGTACTTAAGATCCTTTAACTTCTCCAGGCGCAAATGGTGTCTGGAGCTTCCACTCTTGACATTTGGGCGTATTCAACTTGGGGCGCATTTCATACGCAAAGCTTTCAGTCTTAATAACTTGGGCGCAAATCACCCTCCAAGGTTTCGTTTTCAATGCTAGGCGCAAATGGATGGGTCTATGTCGAGTTTCATTTTCAAATCTTCAATGGCGCATATGAGACCAGCAACTATCATTTTTGACACTGGGCGCATTTTAGCCATCAAGCTTCCATTTTCATGACTTAAGCGTTTTTTTTTTTTTTTATGTGTCCACCTGCTGGGGCGTATTTTGCATGCTTAACTTTCAGTTTTTGACAAAATCTCATCACTTTACTCCTCTTGTCTCCAGGGCGCATACAAGAGGTCAAGCATTCATCTTGGGGCGCATTTGATATGTAAAGCTTTCAGCTTTTGTTTTGGGCGCAAATGAGAGGTGGAGGTTTCAGTTTTAAACTTGGGCGCATATAGCACCATCAACTTTCACTGGCGCGTAAATCATGAGTGGCACTTTCAACTTAATGACTTAGGCGTTTGTTATGTCTTCTCCTCTCTTGGTAGCATATGATATACAAAGCTTTTAGTTTCAATACCGGGGGCGCATTTGGAGGTTACTTTCTATTTTCATGCGAGGCGCCATTTGAGCCTTGACATCCATTTTTGCTTTGGGCGCAAATCACCCTCTAAGCCTTTAATTTTACTTAGGCGCATTTTACCACACCAACTCTCAGTTTGCCAAGAGGGGCGCATTTTAGCCATCAAGCTTCCAGTTTGTCACTTAGAATATTTTGAGATCCATCTCCCAGGTAAAGGCGCATTTGATGGGTCTTACTTCCATTTTGTGCTTGGGCGCATTTAAGACCTCCAACTTTCATTTTCAACATTAGACGTTTTCCTGTTTCCTCCTTGAGCTAGGCGCATATGGGACCTTTGACTTTCATTTTGTCAAGAGGGCCGCATTTGACATAGGGAGGTTTGAGTTTGCTTGAGGCGCAAATCACCCTGGCTACGTTCACTTTGAAATGCCTTAGAAAAATTTTCACGTTTTAACACCTTCATGACCCTGGGCGCATATGACCTAGCAAGCATCCGGTTTAGGCACTTAGGCGCATCTAGCAGGGTCTCCGTCAAGTTTCAATGCCTTAGTGAAAAATT